>CAKNWT010302307.1:0-20750 GCA_932066315.1 Andricus coriarius | reverse complement strand
TAAATCCCATTATAAGCGCTTCTAATTTTTCCAGCATATTCCCTTCATTCCTATCTTTCTCCGGTGTTCTTTTTTTTGTCTTAACTTTTTTAATTTCATTGCCCTTCTCCGCCTCTTCGCCCGCCCTTTCTCTTTTCCTTCTATCGTCCCCGTTTTCTCCCCTTCACTATGTATGCTCTCGCTGCTAATCGCGCTGGCCGACTGTTGCCACCTGTGTAGAAGCTCCCTCGACCCCGAACTCCTCGATCTTAGTTTTTCCACATTAGTGGGCCTCCCGCGCCTATGTGCCCTTCCTCGACTCGACTCTGCTACGGTGTTCAAAGTCGTAGCGAACGTATCATCTGCGCTCCCCTCACCGCTTGTCTCGTCTACGACGCTACCCTCTCTCTCTTTGCTATCGCTATCTCGATCAGCTTCACTGTTCTCACCGAGCTCGCTCTGTCGCCTGGGAACACGCTGTGGACTTCGCGTAACCGGCATGCTGCTATTCCTTGTGAACCTACCGTTAGCCTCAGCTCCCTCTCCCCTGTCACCTCACTTCGCCACTCACGAATTGCTAACACAACCCTAAACTTTTAAAAACTTACCCAAAAACTCACACTCTTGTACTGAGTTTTTTTGTCAATATGCGGCCGCCTCTACTCCTTCACCCTTCACACCCTTCGAACTCCTACCCACTGCCAAAAAACTTAATGTCCCGCCGAAGCGAACCTAACCTCCAAATCAACTCTTGTCAATTTTGCTCTTTTGGTTTACTAAATTCGCACTTTCTACTGTTCCCTTCATTCACACTTGCACTTTCACCCCACTCCCCTTACTCACCACAACCTCACCGTCCTCACTCAACTTTTCACTTCTCCCCAGCCAAAAAATGATCGCACTCAAAAAACACCGTGTAACAATTTCAAGCTAGAAAAATTAATTTATGCATCAAAATTTTCTTTAAAATCTTTTTCAATATTCTCTTAAATTGTTTTTAAAAAAATCATTTAAAAATTTTCCAGGAATGTAATAAAAACTTCGTTATTACCTTGGATCTCGAATTTTTCTTAAAATTGTTCGAAAATCCTGCACGATTAAAAAAATTGCCATCAAATCTTCCAGATTCTTTTTATAAATTTTTGGAAATTTCTTTAAATATTCTTTTAAATTAATTTTTCAACAAACAAATCATTTTTGATTTTTCTAGTAATTTGGATAAAAAAATTTTATTCTTTTGAAACCTTTCACAATGCTTAAACGGCTTCTAAATTTGTTGTTCAAAATCTTCAAAAATCTGCATTTTGTTTTTAATGTTTAGAAATCTTTTCAAGTTTTAAATTATTTTGAAATCTTCTCAAAACCAGTATTTACAATATAATTTTAAGTATAGCTTCCCAATATTTCTACTTTGGTGAAATCCTGTTTTTCTTTTATAAAGATTTGTAATTTTCTAAAATAATTGGCATAAAATTAAAATTGTTTTTATGACGACATATTTAAAAAAAAATTAAAATTTACCATCCTGTAGTTTTCTGTAATGCCTTTCGGCTTTCACAATAAAGTAAAAAAAAATAATAAAAAGTTATACAAATGTTTGAATTGTAGACACTTATACTTTATTGTTAATTTTTATATTTTTCCACCAGGGATGGTATATTTTTTTCGTATCTCGTATAGTTTTGCTGGAAAATTGAATTTTTTATTTGTTTGAAAGCTTTTTCAATGGCTTAAACCAGATTCGTTTGTCAAAAAGGGCTGGTTAACAAACTCATCCTTTCTTTTTAGACTCTGAAACATTGTGCCAAAGGGCAATCCAATACGATAATTCCTTCGAGAGTAATCGTGTTCACATACAATAACAACGACAACAGCGACAGACAGACACCGAAGTAAAAACAATTTTTCCTCAATCCGTCAGTCTGAAAACGCTGAGATTTGAGGAAATCCGCGAAAGTCAGTTTTCACAAAAAACCAATACCATCTCATTAAGATGAGAATGCAACAAATCGAATTCGATTTCACACAGACTTCCTACAATCTGATTTGTAAAATTGCTTTTTTTAATTTACGATGTACAGACTATCAAAGAGAACATCTTTTTCCCTGTGCACATAAAAATAAAATTATTGGAAAATACGATTGCAAAATAACTAACTTTGAAACTTTTAGTAACTTTGAAAGCAGTTTTTTAGAGAGGTAAAATTCGCTCATACTTTGATCTTAAATCGATGAAAGGATTACAAGGCGGTCTATGCATATATATTGGGTATTACAACAGAAAAAAAAGTGTAGACATAGGTTACAAGCTCTGGGTACTCTTTTCCTGTACTCTCCTACTCCACACCCGATACCTCTACTTCTAGGTGAGTTTCGCTCGGAGGAGGTTAATGGGCTTACGGAAAATTGATGGCCCTCGCACAGTGGGCGTGATATACGCGAACTGCTATTTTTTCTCTCTTTACTCAAATAGGAACGAGTGCGATTTTTTACCACTAAAATTCCCCATTAGTGTGATTTTTTTACCGAAAAAACCACGTTGTAAAAATCAGTCCTCAATATCAGTGAATCTGATATTCGTACTTGGAAAAGAAACATATGAATCTAAGCTTGGATCGAAAATTAATGCAATAATTTATCAACGAATCACTACAATATTATTGTATAAATTAAAGATAAAGTATTCAGGTGAAGGATTTTAAAAATTGGAATTTTGAAAGTAGGGGAAGTAATTTTAAGCAACATTCTGAACCAGTTTAAAAATTTTATAAGTAGGCAAATTTCTAGAATAATTTTGAAAACATTAAAAACTAGCTGTGAATTCGAACTCGGGTGTTTCCACTTCTTTTGTATTAGCAATTTTATGGTGCTCATTTGATGAGCACTTTGCTTTCTCATTATGATTAATTAGCAAATATATTCACTTCCTCATATAGGGTTTTAAAATTAAAAACAAGTAAATAGTTTAATCATAATCTTTCGATTGAAGGAGTCTTTTCTACTCTTCCGTAAACTTTAAATTATGTTAATAAAAAAACTTTTTCTGTTTAAAACAGATTTTTCAAATGATATGAATGACCATAACTTCCGTACTCTTCAATACAGTGGATTAATACTATACTCTCTATCAGTAAGAATTGGGTCACTTAATGTACCCACTAAGAATTTTTACTGATTCACAATGCAATCTGACTGATTCAAATAACTAGAAATGGGTTACTGATTGAAATCAGTAAGACTTTTCACTGAAAATCAATGAAACCTCACTGATTCAAATGTAGGGAGTAGGTTAATCGATTTGTCTCGAACCAATGAACCTTTTATATTCTTGTAATAAATATTTTAGAAATCCTTCGGTCAGTTTTTAAATATTAGTAGTGACAATGAGCCCTACATCCACACTAAACTTATCCACACAAAAATACAGCCATACAATTGTTTCGAATATAGTCCAGTCATCTGGTACTTTTATCCGGTAATTTTTGAAGGAGTCATCTTTTTCTCTTAAACACTTAATTTGGAGGTGTATAATAAGGGATTAGGGTTTGTAGTCAGAATTTTGTCCCGGAACACTGCAATTTTTGTGGTAAATGATGCAAAATATCACATGGCAGTGGATTGGTGCTTTCCTGTGCATTTTAAGGATAAAAGTGTTCTTACCAAAATTGAAAGCTCCTGCCGAAGGTGACCCATTTCAACCTGAATTTACGGGTAAATGCCCAGAGTTCAGTTTTTTGTAAATAGCTCGTTTCGGGGTTATCACAAAAGAAAGTTCCAAGAGAATGAATTCAAGAGGATTAAATTATGCGCAAATTAAAAAAAAAAATGAAATGTGCTAATCTAAATAGGTAGACAATCCAAATATACCTGTTTTTTTTTTTTTTTGCTTTTTTAACCGAAAACCCGAAAATCGTGTTTTTTGGAAATCACTCGTTTCGTGGATGTTACACGAGAAAGTGTCATTAAAATGAATTAATATTTATTTTTCATCTATAATAAGCGTCCCTAATTGAAATTTGAGTGAAAAATGCGAAAAAATGAACAATTGATGGGAGATGGAAATTTATTTATTTAAACAATTATTTATTTATTGATTAAAAATGATTAAATATTTATTTTTAATCTATAATAAGCGTCCCTAATTGAAATTCAAGTGAAAAAATGACAAAAATGAACAGTTGATGGGTGATGGAAATTTATTTATTTCAACAATTATTTATTTATTGATTAATAATGATTGAATATTTATTTTTAATCTGTAATAAGCGTCCCTAATTGAAATTTGAGCAAAAAATGCCAAAAATGAACAGTTGATGGGTGATGGAAATTTATTTATTTAAACAATTATTCATTAATTAATTAAAAGTAATTGATTATTACTAATTTTATAATTAAATAATTAATTCACCAAATTATTTGGTAAATTTGGCATTTACCCGTAAATTCAGGTCGAAATGAGTCACCTTCCGCAGGTGCTAACTCGCGATCTATTGTAGTTAGGGCAATGTTTTTTTTCGAAATTACAGTATATACGTCTACTTTAATTCATCTATTGACCATTTTTAGATCTGACAATCAGGGTCCGAGCTACAGAGAAACCAAAAAAAAAACATGTGATTTTTGGCAAAAAATTGAAAAAAATCAGGGTTCTTTGAAAGGCCGTAACTTCTAAACTATTGGTGGTAGAACATCTTTTTTTTAGTTTTACGTAGAATTTTACCTTCTTTAATTTTGTTAAGAACACTTTTATCCCGAAAATGCACAGGAAAGCACCAATCCACTGCCATGTGATATTTTGCACCTTTTACCAAAAAAATGTCCGTGTTCCGGGACACAATTCTGACTACAAATCCTAACCCCTTATTATGCACCTCCAAATGAAGTGTTTCAGAGAAAAAAAAATGACTCCTTCAAAAATTACCGGATTTGCACCAATTTTTCGACCAGATGACTGGACTAATATTGTATTTGACTTTTTTAAATTAAAGAACATTTAATTAAACAAATACATTTTTTCGTCATTGTTGCTATTACAATGTCTCCTCTATGAGAAAGAAAAGAGAACAAAAAAAAAGAGAAGAAAAGTAAGAAAACCGTATAAGAGAATTAGTAACGCAACGGTGCAACCTAAGTTGCTTTCATGCATGACATAAAGTCATACTACAGGTACGTGTTAGATTTCAGATTTCTACAATGGACTATAAATGACCAAGTAATTGTTAATTGTTTCAAGTTTCCAGAGGCTATGGGTGAAAATGATAGGTCGAAGTGAAAATGATAAAATAATTGAATCGTTTGAGCTGAGAGACAAAAATTTGTAGATTGGCATCCGAACAAAATTTTAACAATTTATTTTGAAATCGACTAATATCTTTTCTACTTCTTTATTAGAAAATTTCAAAACAATTTCCCTATTTATTTAAAAATGATAGCGAATTTTTCATATACATGTAGTTTTACTAAGGAACAATAATAAAAAATTACAAATCAATACAAAATTATAAATATATAAAATGTTATGGCGTATTTTACAATTTTTTCAAATGTGCGAAAAACGTATTTTTTTAATAAGTCATATGTACAGATTTTGGGAAAAGTTGAATATGTCGTACCTCAAATTTCTTCAATTCAAACCAAAACAACATTTAATCATTTTGCTTTTTCGAAAACAGAATTTGTTGGTAATTTAGGAATTTAGGATATTTTTTTCAAATTTTGGTGTGCTTTTTTCAGATGTCAACCCACAAATTTTGTTTCCCCGGCTCAAACGATTCGATTAATTTAAGCATTTCCACTCCGCCCTAGTAAAAAACTATCAACAGTTGTGTATCATTCAAGAATTAAATATAAGGAATTATTTCCATTTCAACACTGGAACCACCAGAACAATTTTCACAGTTTTCTTTAAATATCTGTTTTTCATTATTTGCCGTGTAGTAAAATAAATGACTTTTTCTTTAGAAGGTACAAAGATATATTTTGAAAATTATAGAAAGCTAGTAAATAATACACATACACATTTTTAAAAATCAACTTTGATCAAATTAAAAAAATGTTTAGTTAGGAGTGATTCACATTTTTCATATTACACTCTAAACTTATTTTACCTTTCAAATGATTTGAGTCCAGAAATACTTTTAAGAATAGCCTATCACAAGTGTTATTAAGACTTTTTAAAATGATTTTGGTACAAATAGGTCGATTTTTTCGGTACAAATGGAGCTGGAAAAGGGTCTATTGGTACTAAAATTTCGGTACAATTGACCAGACTTTTTCGGTTTCTGTAGCCACTTCCATTTTTTTCGCCAAAACAATGCTGTTTGATAATCCAAATATTTGTTTATCCATATAATAACCATATTCAATATGAGTAGTGCAAAAAAATTGATCAATTTTGAATATTTTATCTGGAAACCATACGATTTCACATATAGGATAAAATAGAACATTCTTTAAAATTCAAAATTTTAGAAGTTTGACGTATTTCAGCTTAAAATTGAATTAATTTTTCAATTTTATATAGTTGCATTAATTAAAAACTTCTCTAGTTTTAATCGATCCAAATTTAACAGAATATAAGTTGTAACACTTCAAAGAAAAACATTGTTAATTTTGAATGCTTAAGAATACGAAATTTAAATATGGACAAAATTTCAAACGTTTAAAAGAATCTTTTACTTATTCACCGTTAGTTAAATAACACAAGCCGACCAAATTTGTGCCGAAAGACAGTAATTTGTGACCCCGAAGAATAATTGTGTCCCAAAAACGAATCCGTTGTTTAAATTATTCCTATACGTCAGGTTTTTGAGATATCCTAACCTAAAAGTGAAAAAATGGATTTTTTTAGCCATATTTGAGGCAACGTAACACGATTAGCAATTTATTTTTCTTTAAAAACTGCTAACTCCATCGTTTGGTACTCCTTTTTATCTTCCATTTCCATTTTCGATCATCCGGAACCAATTTTTTTTCTCCGAGATATCGCACATTAACCATTTTAGTTCCACAATGAAAAACTAGCAAAGAAGGCGAAGAAAGATAATAAAATTGTGTGTGTCATATCTCGGAGAAAATAAGTACTAAGCGATGGAGTTAGCAGTTTTTAGAGAAAAAAAATTGCTGATGATATATTACCTCAAATATGGCTAAAAATAGCAATTTTTACACTTTTATGTTAGGATATCTCAAAAATCTGACACATAAGAAAAATTTGGATAACGGATTCGGTTTTAGGATACCAAAATCCTACGGGGTCACATAGTCCGGTCTTTGAGTACAAAAAAGATGTCATTTTTGTCGTTCCGTATTTCAAACTGGTAGCCTAATTTTTTACATACTTATAACGAAGTCCTGGCTACACCCGGCGTTATTTTACCTATCGAAGAGTTGGAAACAATCGTTAGTGAGCAAAAATTTCCTCCGGACCAGGATTCGAACTCAGGCCGCTGGTGTCAGCACACTGTCCACTGCGCCACGGAGCCTGATAGTAACCAGACCCACTGGACTTGTAGACGCTCGAATTTCCCTCACTATGGTATCTTTGCTCCCCTTATGACGCCGGTATTATGGGATTTATTTTGTTATTAAATTCCGTAATGTTACACAATGAAAAATAAGTTCTGGTGAGGTTTAAGTATATTTATCCCGACATTCGGTTTACTTAATCAGGATTAAACCAGAGAAAATATCTCAGTTTTAAACAACAAACACCTAGAAAGTGGGATATAAAGTCGATTTGGGATATAAAATAAGCCCAAATCCCACCTTACCAATTCGGACCTGGCAAAGTGCTTTAATCCAACAGTCTGTTCGAGAATAATATTGGCGCATGCGCACGTTGAAACACATCTATTCTGCAAATTGACGCAATAGCAAAATAAAAATATTCTCAAGAATTCTTTTTAAAAAATTATATACAAACTTGAATGAAACCCCAGGGGGTTCCCTAGCTAGGGGAGGCTGCCGGATGGCAGAGTGGGTGCGGCTCACTTTGCTGTGCAAAGAGGTCCGCGTCATTCACTGTGCGATGGGGTACGCCTGGGACCAGAGAGGTATATCGCCGGAACGTTGGAAACGACTAAATGCACCGAGATCTAAAGACCAATCTAAAAACTAATCTAAAAACTCGGCTTCCCCGCCCACATTGAAAACTAACTAACTTGGCTGAAAACTGTAAAAAATATCACCAAAAAATGGTTCAAAAAATTATTTAAATTCTACTCTTGTTATTGCAGCATTTTCTTTCAGATCATGCTACACGTTTAACACTTGTCGGTAATAGCCTATTTTGCGCATTTGTACCACAAATAGCTATTATCAATAAAATAAAATGTAATGTCCAATGAAAGGTGAAATTAATATACAATAAAAATCCATAAAATCTATTTATGTTCCAACAGGTAAGAGATCGAATGGCCGAGGAAGGTATGGAGCCATTAGAGGAAGAAATTCCCAAGGAGGACATCATTGGCCGAGATTACTGCCGTTACAATATCAAACGACTGTCCAGCGATCCGTAAGACGAAGCACTGAAAGAGCCAGAAATTCTCGAGTCGTCTATCGAATTTCTTAACTCTGCCCTGCACCGACGATGCCATAATCTCCAATCCCAAACCTTCGTCTCAACCTCCTCTCACAGCAACGTGCATTTCGAATCGAAACTATCCTCGAACAGAATTGAAATCATGTCCTTCGAACGTCTTTTCCTTCCTCTCAAGATTCTCATCTTCTCCTGTACATAAAAGTAAAAGACTTCACACACTTCAGATTTTTTTATCCAATTCAACTTTACACAAACAGTCGTCGGATTACTCTGAAAATAATGTAGAAAGTACGATTTTTCAGGATTTATAAACTGGTAAGAGATTTTGACAAATTGTATTACTGCAATTTATTATTTCAGACTATATGTCGGAGAACAGATAGTGCTAATTGTTGTTTCTAAATGGTGCTTACTTGAATTTGAAGGGGGCTCGCAAAATTCAATTTTTGTAATACCCTCACTCTTTCCTGAATGTATTGTAATTTTTTCATCGTTCCATTAATTTAAGTCGTAATTATATTAGTATTTTATGCACCAAGGGAAAGAAGCGGGACTTTTTCGACTAGTACTGGAAAAATACACGAGTTGCAAAACTTCCCCTCCCGTACACGGTGAGCATCAATGATTTTCAACCTAAGAGTTCCTGTACTCGACTTTTCTTCACAGAATATTTTTTTCTAATGATTTTCAAGTACTTTATACTCAAAACGAAAAGAAAGCATAGAGCCCTTTTTAAAATAAGTAAAATTAAAAAAGACAGTTTTTTACGTATTTTAAATTATTGTTTCGTAAGTTGTATTCTGCATTAAATACTAAGTACCAAATTATCATGAGAGAATTGGATAAATTGAAAACTGTGCGTTTCATGGACGTTTTTGTACAGCAGAAAATGGTACTTTCTTATTAAGGTTATTATAGCGTTTTTCCACTCGATTTTTCTTAATTGTCTATCACTTTTGGATACTTTTGAAACGTTTTACATATTTAAAGGAAAAATAGTATCGAGACCTTTTTAAAATGAGTGAAATTCATTTTTTTTTTATTATTTTAAATTGTTGTTTAGTAAGTGATATTCCGCATTAAAAACTGAGTAAAGAAGTGTTATAAAAAATTAGATAAACTAAAAACTATGCATTTTACGAAGGTTTTTGTATGACAGAAAATCTTTTCTTTTGTCATTGTCGTCATTAAAGCATTTTTGCACTCTTTCTTTCTTTATTTTTTATTACGTTTCTATAGTTTTTAAACGCATTTAATAATTTAAAAAAAGTATAGAGCAGTTTTGAAAATAAGTAAAATTATATTATTTGTTCAACATATTTTAAATTATTGTTTAGAAAGTGTTATTTTACATGAAAAACTGAGTAAAAAGTATTATAAAAGAATTGGAGGTTTTTGCATGGAAATTTTTTTTTTCGTTAAGTTTATTTTCTTTTCTTTCTTTTTTATTACTTTTGGGTAGATTTAAATGTTCTAAATATTTAAACCAAAAAAAACTATCGAGCCTTTTTTTGAAATAAGTAAAATTCAAATCTATTTTGACAAAAAATTCATATTTATTAAACAAGAAAAACCTGTAGGATGGGTGGTTATTATGATTAAAAAGTATTTCGCATAAGGTTGATCGAATTTCCTTTTGGACGTAATACTAAACAAAAATTAACTAAAAAAACTTTTAAAAAGTATGATAATTAATTTTTTCATTTTTTATTATATTTAAGCATCTCCAAGATTTTCATTCTACATTAAAATTACTCATAAATCATCAGAAATATGCTTTTAGTGAAGAAAAATTAAGTTCAACAACTTAGAAGGTAAAGCTGGTTGAGGCTCACCGTGCGTACGCTATTTTTTATAACAAATGCATGATTTCAGACGTTTTTTGTAACACATGCATAATTTCTGCTCATATGGGGAAAATTTCAAAATTTATGGTGAATTCACAATCTGTAAATGCAATCGACTGATCACTTGAAAATTTTCATTATGTACCTCTGAAACCACTTTTTATTCCCTAGGGAGTGAAAACCACTTTTCATGCCTAGGGACTGAAAATGATAAATTTTCCTCACTTCATATAGGCATTGAAAAGAGTTGAAATCATGCATATATTATGAAAATTTTATTTTCAATCAATTACAGAACATTTACCCCCCTCCCTTCCCCCCAAATTGGTTTCCTAATACTCAATTTTCAAAAATATATATATATATACATTTATATAATTATTTTCCTGCATCATGCCTAAGTTTACAAACTTGATAAGATCTAAAATTTGGATACATAAAGAGCTGCGGAAAATATTTTTTATCACACATGCATACATACATGAAAAGTAGGTACCATTATGTTACAAAAAATTAACTTCAAAAAGCTGAAAATTTTATTTCTAACGAAACTGACAAGAAATAATTTAAGTCACAAAATAAATTTTGCAACAAATGTTTTCGTTGTATTTTTCTCTCCATTCTCGGATAACATTGTTATATTTCACTTCTCGGAAACTAGATCAACTACTTATTTACCTGAAAATATGATTTTAAGAGTAAAGAAATTAACCTCAATACTTGGAGGAAGGTAATCCGACTCGGTAATGGTAAAAGTGGATTTTCCTTGCCCGACTAGTCCGCCTCTGTTATTATAGAAAGGTGCGACGCGAAGATGCTCTAAAGAAATTGAAGCCATTAAGCGAAATGCACAGACTGCTTTAATTATCAGATTAAGGCATTTGTATAAACGTTGTTATTATTAGGCATAAAACTCACTCTCGATGTTCATTTATACTTAAGTATCCCACCTACAACCAAAAAATGTCTCAAGAACAAAAAGTAGACAGGGCTTCCAAAAATTTGATTAATTTTAAGTCGTTTTTTAACCACTTAAAATTTATTGATTGAACGAACTTACCTGTGAGTGAAGTTCGATCCTAATTTTATTTCGCGTCTTCTCCTCAATATCGAATTGTAGTACCCCTACTTCCGGTCAGTCCAGTCTCGATTTTGAACGATAAATAAAGAAAATATGGCGCGCTTTCCTCTTCTGTTCTGCAATACGCGAGCCTTGTCATTGATTGAAAGTGTTGCCGTCTTAACTACGGATCTAATGAAAATTAGATGATGCGTATTTAAAACAGGGTGGGTTTGATCTATTCGGAGGAGACGCTCATACAATTAGGATCGAACTTCACTTACAGGTAAGTTCGTTCAATAAATAAATTGTATTTCGCGTCTCCTCATCAAGATCAAATGTTAGATGTTGAAAGCAACCAGAAATACGGCAATTTATTTAATTTCTTACAATGGAGAAGCATTAAAGATATTTGATACTTTTATATCAAAATAGAAAAGTTGAAGAAAAACTTCTTGGGTCAAGATAAATTAAGTATCGGAATTCAATGTAGAATTAGCTAATTGTAGGCTATTTTCTACGATAGGACAATCGTAAAATCTAGCGGACGTGGTTGAATTCTTAGTTCAGCCAGCTGTCTTCCTAATCAAATCCAAATCAACTCCAAGATTCTTACCAGTGGAAGTAGCTGCATGTCGTGTACTATGCGCAGAAGATAATTCTATGTCAATTCCGCTTTTTGTTAAGGTATCCTTAACCCAATGACTCAGGATCTGGGATGAGACATCTTGATGAGGTTTCCTGGTAGAGATAAACAATTTCTCAGTGGAGTTCCGTAAAGACTTCGAGCTTCCCGACGATTGCGACGATTGCGACCCGACGTTTTAATCTGATCTGTAATCTTAATCTCAACTGAAGTTGGAGTCTTTCTAATGTTACTGATTTTAATAGAAGCAAAGGTTTGCATTCTATGACTTGTAGTAGGAGCTAGGACCGTCACAAGTTTTTTTAATAAATCTTGAAGAAAAATAATTTAGAACCACTTGCGGATTCCAGGTTGATTGTACTATACGAAGAGCCTTTTTCATCCTCTTGAGTAAGAAACTTGAGAATCTCGGGAACTTCTGGCTTATAAGGATTTATAGAGTTGCGTAGAGAGAAGGTCCACCATTTCTTAAGAGTCACATCATAGTTCTTCGTCGATGAGTTTTTAACCCTTCTAGTACAAGGTGGGAATCAGAGGCCCAGAAGACCAGGTAGGGTCGTATCTGACACCATCTTTTTTATTGTTTACCATCAAACTGAAATCTTAGATATTTTCTATGACTTACGCCAACCGCGATTGTGTTAAAAGCATATTTTAAATCTAAACCAAGTAATCTTTACTCATTAATCTGATCGCAGTTTTGCGATCCTCCAATTTGAAATTTTCTGTGTGAATGAATTTGTTTAATATTTTCAAATTCAAAATAAACCTATTAGGACAATCTGGTTTATGAACTAGAAAAATAGGTGAAATAAATTGGCCTTCCTTACGAGTACATTCTACTACGGCTCCCCTTTCTGTAAGTTCAGAAATTGAGGAAAAAAGCTGAGTTTTTTCCGATATAGAAAAGTTTCTATGATTCAAATACTGTTGATGTGGGATTCCATTGAAGGGTATTTTGTAACCCTGAACCCAAGATAAAATAATCGGGTCTGAGGAAATTGTTTTCCATTCACGTATAAAATACGTGAGCCTATCAGCGACCGTAATTACTGAATTATTTAATTCCTCCTGAAATTCCCCTTGTTCCGGTTGGCTGTCTTCAACTGAGACTGCTGCTGAAAAGGTTGTTGGAACCGGCGATTCTTCACAAAATCCTGTCGAGGAGTCTAATGGTTTCTGCCCGCCTCGCATCGAAAAATTATTCTTGTGTTGTTAACGAGACAGGTTCTTCGGATTTTTTTAAGCCGTTTGAGGCTTGACCTTTGTGAGTTTAAATTCATTCGATGTGTGATCAACTAGCTTTACTGATTTGACCTTTTGCGACAAGATTGAAGCCAAACAAAAACTCATCTGGAGTAGTAGCAGCTAAAGCTTTTTAAGAGGTGGCTTGTAGTTCACCAAAACCAGACTTCTTCTGATAACTGTTTCTTCCTGAAACAAGTCTGCCAGCATTCTGCATGAATCAGATATAGGTTGCAGAAAAGAAGCACTGTCAACACCTTCACTATTTTAAGGTTCCGATGTCTCTAGAATGGTTAAGATCGCTTTCGCTGAGGCTGCTATGCACGCCGATAGCTTTTCTGGTCTCAAGGCGATTCTTTTATCGCTGGAATGAGTACTTTCCTGTAACCCTTTGAATTCTGGATTTAATTTTGGCTGGACGAAGAATTGACCATTTTCTGTAAGAAGATATTTTTTAATCAAATCTAATTTGACTTCAGAAGGCAAGCCGAGCTGTTTTATTTCCTTCCAGCGGACATCAAAGTCATGGTGGACTGGCGGAGCTAGCGTCTTATCTTCGGTTGGGCGCTTTCCGAGTATTTTCTGAACGCTCGTTGTCAGAACCTTACCAGCAGAGTAATCGATGTTGGCAGAAGCACTGGTGCCAAGAACTGGATCTGTAGTCAACCCAGGATGTACAGAAACTACATTTGCAGTGTTTGTAGTATTGTTTTCTGCGTTGTCAGACTTCGGCTCAGGCAATAATGTGCTCTTATCAAGGCAACAGAAAAAAATGTCTTACTGGAAAATAAATGTGTGTTTTACAGATAGCTTAAAGCTCATCAAAATATTAAGTTCTTCTTTGGTGTATTTTTGGTTAGACCAAATATTTTTACTGGGTTAGAGCCCAAATTCAAGCTTATCAGCATATGCACTATTATGTTTAGGTTAGGACCATTGCATTCAGACAGGTTAGATCTCGCGTTGAGAACGAAGTCTTAAAAGAAAACATTTTTGGGTTAGACCAATGATTTCTATCGGATTAGAACCCATAATTAAGAACAATATCTTAAGCAACAGGATAGCCCTGTCAAGCAATTTAGCATGTGTCTGATCGTAACATAGGACGCCGTCTTAGGTCGAATCGAGATGCTTATTGACAATATTTTAAGCAAACATTTTACAGGTTAGATCCCGATAAATGTTACCAGGAACATATTTACAACTAAAAGGGAAAACGAGCTTACCTGGATTGAATGACTCTGACATAGACGAATCAGAACCAGACACTCTGTGACGCCTCGCCTTTGCTTTCTTTGCCTTCTTTGCATCTTCCTCCAGTTTTTTTATTCTAAGGAGAAGCTTTTTGGCCTTCTTTGATTTATAGATTTCATCTTCTCATGCACTGGAAGACGTAGAGGACAACGGCGAGCTGCTGTGTCTCCCCCTTTTCCTTTTCCCATTGTAATTATTATTAAATTAAAGTGTTTAAAATACACGTCTAGTGTGACTGACACGAAAGAAAAGAATGACAAGGCTCGCGTATCGCGGAACAGAGGAGGAACGCGCGCCATATTTTCTTTATCTAACATTCAAAATCGTGGCTGGACTGACCGGAAGTAGGGGACTACCATTTGATCTTGAGGAGACGCGAAATACAATTCTATATTCAACAATTTACTTCTAGTTTCATTAGAATCAACAAATTTCACTGTGAATCTGTGACTAACTTCTGATCATTTCAATTTTAAGTCGTTTTTTAACAATTTAACATTTTAGATTCAAAAATATACCTCTAGCTTCATTTGAATCAGTGATGTACTTCTGTTCATTTCAATCAGTAAATACTCACTGAAAATCCAGTCGGTTTTCCCTGATTTAACAGTAAAAGAATTTAGTGGAGTTTCAGTAAGCGTCATTGAAATTTCCGTCAACGTTTCTATCAGAGAATCTTTGAAAAGCTACTGAACCGATCTTTCAGTTAATAGCCACTAATTTATCAGTGATATTTTACTAATTGGTGCCGCCTTGAATATACGTCACTGATTCTAAGTAAAATGGCACTGATTCGAGAGAATTGGTTGTTCAAACAATATTATACTCTAGTGATGATGATCCTTAGTGATTCGACTGAGGGACGTGCTTTTTAATGATTTAAGTTAAGATAAATGAAACGATACAAAAACAATTTCACTGCAAATCAATAACAAATAAATGCAATTTCAGTAGTTTTTCACTGATTTATCAATAGAAAAAGCTACTGATACTTCAGAAACATTTTCTATTTGTTAAAATCCAGTCAAATTTAGTGAAATTTCATTGATTTAAGAAACAATAAGAATACTTTTGAAACCTTAATTAGTGAAATTTCATTGAGAATTCGTGACTCTTTATTTGCAATTTGAATCAGTGAAAAGCTGACTGATTATAATTCCAATTTTACAGATTCAATCAGTCAAAAGCGATGGGAATTTTCAACTACTTTCACTAAAATTTCCAGTCGTTTTTATTTTGGTTAATCTGTGAAATACGACTTAATTTCAGTGAAATTGTCACAGATTGAAATCGCGAAAAAAAATATTCACTGATTCTAAGTAAAATTTCGCTGTTTCGAGTCTTCAGTGTTGATTGTTAAATCTAAATTTTACTCTTGATAGATTCGAACCAATGAGAATTACGTCGCTGGATTAAATCAATAAGGATTTTCACTGATTAGTCAGTGAAAACCATTGAATTATAAGTTAAATCCATTGATTAATCAGTGAAAATCCTTAGTAGTTTGATTCAGTGACGTACTTTTCGATAATTCAAATTTAGAGGGCTGAAACAATACCAAAAGAATTTCACTGTAAATCAGTAGAAAATAAATTTAATTTCAATAATTTTTCACTGATACTTCAGTAACATCTTCTATTTGTGAAAATTCAGTAAACAGTGACTAGAATTTCAGTAAATTTTCACTGATTGATGACACCAGAATTATACATTTTAAACTTCGATCAGTGAAATTTCATTGAGAATTTGTGACTCTTTCTTCGCGATTTCAACAATTGCACTAAAATGCAGTCGAATTTCACTGATTCAACCAGTCGAAGAAAATGTTAATTCTCAACGAATGTCGCTAAACATTTTAGTCGCCATTACTTGGGATATAGGTATAGTGTAATACGATTGAACTATAGCGAAATTTTCACCGATTGAAACCGCAAAAAATAGTAATGGATGCTCAGTGACATTTCACTCGGTCAAGTTGAGAGAGTGGATTTTTAGAACAATATTGTGTTCTCGATAGGTATGTATCAGTGAGAAGTGCGTACATAACTGAGTCAAATCAATTAGGATTTTCACTAATTAGTCAGTGAAAAAAAGAATAATAAGTCAAATTCATTGATCAAAATGGGAAAATCAATAATTTGAGTCAGTGACGAATTTTTCAATGATTCAAATTTAGAGAGATGTAACAATACAAAAATAATTTCACTGGGAACCAGTGAAAATAAATGTAATTCCAATTGTTTTCCACTAGTTTCTCGATAGAAAAAGCTGCTGATACTTCAGTAACATTTTCTATTTATGAAAAGCCAGTAAAATGTGACGGAAATTTGAGTAAATTTTCAGTGAGTGAAGAAACCAGAGGTATATATTTTAAACATTAATCAGTACAATTTTATTGAGAATCTGTGACTCTTTCTTCACGATTTCAATCAGTGCAAACATCACTAAAACTCAGTCGAATCTTACTGATTCAACTAGTCAAAAACGATGGGAGTTTTCAACGACTGTTGCTAAAACTCTCAGTTTTGTTTTTATGTATACTATCGACGGACATTATCGGCCCACTAACCAGGTGACCTAGCCTTGACTTTGATAGGTGATAGTGCCGTCCAGAATATAGATAAATTATTTTTTAACCCTATTTAAGCTTATTGAAATGAGAAAGACAAAAATAAAATTCCCATATTTTAAGAAATTTCTACTTCAACTTCAACTCTTGGCAGGCGCTAGGTAAATAAATTTGTTAATTTTATATTTTACAAAAATCATACTTTGAATGTTACATTTCATTTGAGCTATTAAACAATTAAGAATATTTGCAAGTTTAATGTTTTAAAACAAAAGGTGAAATTTGAAAGACCAATTTTGTGAAATATCAAATTAATAAATTGATTTTCCTAGCTCCTGCCAAGAGTTGAATTTGAAGTAGAAAATTCCTTAAATATCGGAATATCATTTTTGTCTTTTTCACGTGATAATTTAATACAAACAAGGCCAAATTACTTCAACTAAGGCTCATATAACGCAAAATTTGATAAGCTTTCTAACGGTTAAAAAAAATATTGTTATCTATATACTGAAAGACCCTACCACCTTTTAAATTCAAAGCTAATTTTTAATAGGTCACCCGGCTTATCTCCATGTGACATCATGATTTTGTTCACATTGTGGCGCGAAATTTAAATTGCTATATTCAAAAATTTTGAGAAAAGTATCACTAATTCGCAGTAATATTTCACTGGTTCAAGTTTAGAGAGTAGGTCACTAATTCGAGTTTAGATATAGTATGTAATGAGAATGTTTTTAAAATGCAATTTTAATTGAAGAGAACCCTGATATACTTTTTCTGCTTGGCTTCCTGACTGATATATCAGGTTTGGCGCCTGATTGTGCACAAAGCGTGAAAACGTTGTAGAAAACAAGAGAGAATAAGAGAATGCCATTGGGGAATGTTGAAACGAAAGAAAAGAATGCATGCTAACCCGAGTGCTTGGAATTCTGGGAACGCGAAGATTTTTATGTTTATGGGGCGCGTATCCTGTACGTTTCTCTTTTCTGCAAATCCACGTGAGAAACTCCAAACCCCTTGCTGCATTTACACCAAGGCGACCTGCAAAATGGTTTCCTAGATTAAGTGATTAAATTCCAAAATAACAGTAACCAACCACCACAAGACACTTTAACCTTTTATATATGACCTTTTTTTACGACAACCGGCACCAGTTTTATATTTACGCGGATTAAATGCCTTTTTTCTTTCTCACCTAATGCAAGCTAACTATTTTATAAAGATTATAAAAGAATGTTCTATATGAAATACCAATTTGAAGAAATCTTTTCGCTTGCATTAATCCTCTTTGAATAGAAAAAAATTCAATCAGTAATCTAATTGACTAAATCATGATTTGTTTCGTTTTTTTCAAAAAATGGTATATTTCTTTTACTTCGACGAATCCCTTGGACATAAAACAAAGACTATTGTTAAATTATTATCAACTGTACAAAATCAATAAAATTAATTATCCTTTTTAAGAAGTTACTGTACAAAGTTTAGGGCTGTAATTTTAACCTGTTTTTTATTTAAAACTCCAGAATTATTAATAATTGATAACAAATTTCGTAAATTATTATTCTTAATTACAGTAGAATCTCTTATAGTATGACCCGCTGTATTTATTGTAAAGCAATAATTAATGAATTCTTCATATTCAAAAACTTTTTTATTTTGTAAAATCAATTTTTTTTAAATTCAAAAATCAATATTTGAAAAATACAATCTAAAATCAAATTAAAAGAAGGTTCTACTGTATATTACCAGATTCTTCAGGACAAATGTCTAAGTCAGAAAAAATTGTATCAACATACTCTGTATATTTAAAAATCATTTGAACTTTATAGTCGTCTTATGTGCAATATCAGTATGGATTGAATGAGAGTGTATATGAGATCCTGGGGATTGATATTCAATAATGTCTAAGTTTTTAAGACGTTTGAAACTATGCGTCACGACAGAAATGTTTTTAATAAAGGCGGTTTTCACCGGTTAAAAACTGTTACTTATTTCACATTGCTTATTAATATGCATTGTCCCATGAAATAAAACCTCTCCAATTCACCTAACTAATAAAATTACCTATTCTTATTCTGTGATAATATTTTTTAATATTATAATAATCTGTGATAATATTATAAGTTTTTTTTTAATTTACTAAGTAGAAAAATATAAATTATCACACGAAAATGTTAAAATGTGGCATATACATACTGTTTACAAATGAATGGTTATAATTGAATTGAAATTTGAAGGTATGAATATGTTTGCGGTTTATGATTGAATGAACGCTCAAACAGTTATCGGCATTTAGTAGCATTTCAGAAGTTTGAATTATAGGGGAAAAGCGGGTAAAACGGCGCGGCGGGAAATGCGGCGCGGTGGATATAAAAAAAATCTACCTATTATTAACGGGTGAGGTTTGGTTCAGTATATGCAATTATGAATGCAATATCAAATAGTAATAAAATTAGGCTATCTAAGATAATTTTTTAATTTTTAAGTTGAAAATTTTGTTTTGGGTGTTTCTCGTCATTATGACAGCTTCGAAAAAATCATTGAAGCTTACACTATTTTGGTTCAAATGTATTAAAACTTAGTTAATATTGATCTTCTGACTATTCCAAAGGATTTCATGTGTCACAAATAGGTAAAGCTACTTGATATCTGCACATAAAAGTCTTGTTTCAGATCCATGCACAAGCGGGAAATGTGGCGCGGACGGCCATTTTAATGGTAAAATGTAAAAATGTTGAATCTTGTATGTTCACAGCTTTGGATGGTAATCACTTCAAAACTAGAGCCTCAAATTTATTTTTTCAAACTGCAAATGAATGTAGAAATCTGATTTCACTGAAATTGTGTGTTCGATTGTAAGAAAATTATTTTTAATTTGCACACAGATAAAATTCATATTGCGCGCCGCATTACCCGACTGATAGGGTAAGTTGACGCACGTGGACTTTTTTGGAAGTCTTAAAATTAAGTATTTTAATTGATGAAAATTCAATTTTTGATTTCAACAAAGCAAAGCTCAGATATTGATCTACGTGTTACATATTTTTCCATTACATTATCGAATATATTTTTCTATCTACCGATTGATACGAGGGGCCGTCCACTCAAGAATCGATTCTACGTGAGCATAATTATTCCGTCAAGTAGGTCACGATTTCGGTGATTCCACACATGAAGCATAATCCGGTTTGATTCTGAGCGTAAGAAAAGAAAAGAATCGAATCCAAACTCAGAAGATCGCACAGGGATCATTCTGACAGTTGCGCGCATTGAGTTGCATCAGTACGACTGATTCCTGTTGATTCCGCCTGAGTCCAGCTGATTCTTCGTTGATTCTTCATCGATTCCTTCGTTTCTCGACCACACTACGGGAGCGTTTACATATTACGCAGCATTAAAAGTGGGAGGACGGGGTTCGTGTTTCGTTACGATCGGTTGTATGTGTGTGTTTGGTGGGGGGGTATTTTTAACCCGATTACATAACATGCTTAATTGCATGTATTTCTGAGGGTAGCCTGCTAAACTGGTAAACCGGGGAAGCCCAGAAATGACCGGGAATTTTTTGGAGACTAGGAGAAAGGGAGAAAAGACAGTGAATTTATTTT
>CAKNWT010302287.1:0-13847 GCA_932066315.1 Andricus coriarius | reverse complement strand
ATTACATTGTGGCTTGGGACTAGAGTCCATCAGCTCCTCAGGGCAGCCCCTCTGGTTCACTTATTCCAGATCTGTAGTCCGATGAGACACTCAAGCCCTCTCACCAGCTAAAATGTCCCGCGATCCCTAGGGAGAGAGAGATTACCACATAACTTTCAGAAAAACCTCATTTATAAACAATATAGTTCCTAATTTCCATTGTTGACATCGACGTGAACAAAACGAACAAAAATACACGCAGAAAAATTATTAGAGAATCACTGATACCTAAGATATATATGTTCTGGGTTCTTCTATCTCTATTCAGTCACTAGAGTAAATATAGGAGGTAAAGGGCGCTGACTTCTACGTATAATAGTGTTTGAGACAAGAACTTTTTTGTTTAAGAACCTTTCGGTATTCCTGGATCCTCGTCTTCCTGCACCGACGAAGTCGACAAATTCAACTTCAAGATCGGAACCAAAAATATTTTCCCTTTCCAAATTATCTTAAAATGTTATTATTGAGATACCTTCACTTTGATCGCTATTGTCATCAGTATCTTATCCATGGTGACTCCATTTTCTTCAAATCTGGTTTCGCTTTGAGCCTCTTCTTCTTGTAATGTTTATTGCAAGCTTCAGAGGTTTTTTCTCCGAGTATACTCGCAGAGTATACCCAGTTCTGATAATATCGGCACCATGGATAAGAAACTTATGAATCGTTTGACGCATGGAACACCAACTGTAGTTTTTTACGGAAATGCTAATTGGCACTCGCCCACAAATATGTGTATAACTTTGATAAAAAATAAAAGTAGCAAGAAGTTTACGCTCTTGTAGGTAATCTAGATGACGAAGAAATTCCTTCAGATGAAGAACTTGAGAATCGTAAATAGTTTTTCAAATTCTTTCCGCATAAAAAAATATCCAACAGTGTACTATTACTAATACTATTACTACCACTATTACTACCACTATTACTACTATTATTTTTGTTGTTGAATGATTGTTTCAAACATAGAAAAAATATTTTAAAATAAGCTCAAAAAAAATCAATTTGTGTAGTAGAATTGCACAAAAAAACTTAACACGAGAGAAGTATGTTTAAAAAAATCAGTATGATTGAATTATAAGAACAGGGATGTCCATGGAAAGAGCAAAGATCTGTCACTCGTAGATCCCCTCTCTTACCGCCTTTTACAGAGAGCGAACGAGCCTGCGAGGAAAAGGCTCGGAGAAGCGCTCGGAGAAGGGGAAGCAAAGCGAGCCAGGGAACTATTCGTGGAAATCCCTGTATGAGAAACAGTGAGGGAGCGTTGACATATTACGTAAAGTTATTTTCGACCTTTTTTAACCCCACCCCCTACTCCGTGTAACAGATCGTAACATTTCTTTCGAACACCTCCCTCCACCCCAGCCGTTACGTAACATATTTTGTATTATGTTTAAAACATAATAAATGTTTTATTAAACATTCGTTTAAGATAAAGTTAAAGTTTTTTTAAGATAAAGTGTTGTATAGAAATAAATTAAACAATATTTTTATGCTACACTGAATGTTTGAAAAAATTGTATTTAGTCACACAAAAATTGAAATTACTTAATGTAAATACTAATCAAAAGTTACATAATTAAAACTTTTTTCAATACAATGAAAAATTACTTAACAGTTTGTAATAAACTAAACGTAAATTAACACTGGATACAATACACTATATCTTCGGATCAAATCCAGTTGAAATCAGGCAGGTTCTACACTTCTCGTAGAATCTCTCATCGACGAAATATGTTGCTTTTTAGGAAAAATTAAGTGACGCATATTTATCTGTTTTTATAAAAAAAAAAATTTTGAAAGAAATTACGAGTTTTTGAACTTTGACGTCTATTAAAAAAAACACCAATTTCCTCTTTGATATTCCATGATTTTCGATCTGATTCAGATATTCCAATTTCATTTGAACCCTGGAAGGTTTTACAGTTCTCTTTCGAAATCCGTCGCAAAAAAATATCAAAATTAAGGAAAGTGGCGACCAATTGTTTGAAAATATAAAAAGCCGGTTTTCACGCTTTTATCTTTTGGAGAATTTGTTCATCTATAAGGAAGACATCCTACGAGTTTTATGTGGGTTCAATCATTTTTGTGACCACGAGAATTTTGTTTCGAAAAATTGAATTTTCACATTTTTTTATAAAGAAGGACAGATTCAACAAACTGCTAAGAAAAAAATAGGCTAATTTTTAAATGTTCTATAAAAAGTGCCTAAAAAAGGCAAAATTCAATAAGAAATTGACAAAAATATAAATGTCTTTTTTTGGAAAATCGCGTTTTAATTTTGCAATCACTTTGTTAATTTTTTGTGAATTTTCAAAAGGGTTTCAAGTAATGGACGAAAGTAGTTCACTTCTGCGCACATTTGATGTCAAACTTCTTCTCGCTTTTTGCTTTTTTAGAAATACATGTAATTGAAAATGTTACGTTATCGGCTCAAAAATAGCCCCTCCCTCAAAAACAAACCTTAACTAAACGTAAACCCCCTCCACCCCTTTTTAGTGTTACGTAATATGTGAACGCTCCCTTATATAACAAAGGGAGAATAAGGAAAGAGTCAGTCAGCCAAACCAACTTCTCACCCTTTTCCTTATTTTTTCTTTGTCTTGTTTATAGTACTGGGAACCAACGTATTTCAAAATCAATTTAGACCTTCTCATTAGGGAATTTGAACTTAAAAAATTAATTTTTAAGATATTTACATTTTTGGTGTATATTTTAATCTTAAATACTTTAAAAAAATGTTATACATACTTTTTATATTGTTTAAACAAGACAAGCCAGAAATTCGATTTAAATTAATTGCACTATTACCCTCTCTCTTCATACACAGAATATCCATGAATCCCCTCTTTCTTTGACACAAGGTATTTCTCCTTTCTATTATAATTATTTTTGTGTTTATCTATCTTTATACCTAAGGGTCTTCTTGCTTGAACTATGTGTACTGAATTGCAAATCCTACATGTGATTTTATAAATTACATTCTGTTTGTCTAGTTTATAACAGTTTGTAATGCTTATGACAGTAACAAGTCAAATATGATTCCAGTCCTTCTCCTGTTACTGCTGGTATGACAGTTTCTACAGCTTCTTCAGATGATGCTGCTAATGAACGTCGAGCTAGAAGTGAGTTAATCGTTGATGCAAATCAACCGGCAACAACAATACAGATTCGACTCGCTGATGGGAGTAACGTGAGAGCTCAGTTCAATTTGTTTCATACAATAGGTGATCTTCGAAGATTCATCATAATGTATCCTTTGTAACTTAAACGGAAATTTATAAATGTTTTTACTATTTATATATTAGGACTGGTTTATAGAAAAAAAAGAACCTAAGGCAAGCAAAACACAAAGAGAGTGGACTTAATTTCTGATTAACAGTTGAAGGGTGGAAAAGCTTAACAGCTCAAACGCCAAATTTATGAAACCCTTTTTATTGATTGAAAAATTCTTTTAATACCAGTTGTATAACTCTATAAAACAATCAGTACAAATAAACACTGGGGGTTTGTTTAAAAAAAAATAATATCAAGCGAGCAAATAAAAAGAAAAGCAAATAAAATAACACTATTATATTTCTAGGGATGCATTCATTGATATTCGTGAATAATACGGTTTAGCAAATTATTTGATGGCCCCAGAGCATACATTTTTATAAGTAAAATAAGGCATCAAATCTTTGAAAAACATTACTAGAAAAACATTAATCGAAAGCTTGAAAAAGAGCAAATAGCCTGATAAGCATGTTTGGACTGTTCCGCTCGGACTTGGTTCATATTTGGAGAGAGAGAGAGGGGGGGGGGGACTAATATGAATAATTTAGCCTGAGTAATAGCGATTTTTTTTTTATTTTCGTACAAAATAATTTTTTAATGACTGAAAAGTGTTATAAGATTTAGTATTTACAAATATAATTGTCCTCCGAAAACGGTGCAGAAATAAAAAAAAATCCGTTATCAGTACCTTGTGTCCCGGAAGGAAAAATATAACAGAAAATGATTTTGAATAAGTAAAATTAAACATAACATTAAATGTGAGACGTGAGCTTCATATCGGTCATACTATAGACATGTGACGTGGTGTGCACTGCATAAACTCTACATCTTGATTATCAGTTGCCATCCCGACACGTAAAGTAATTTTTATCGGTTGACGAAACCCTCTGACATTCGTACAATCTGGCGGCATGCTCTGTACAACTGTATTGTACAGTCTACAAATATGAGTCATATGTACCGAGCATGCGTCAGAAGAGAGAGCCAGGAGTGTCGCCCCTTGGACCAAAACGATAACCTTGCGTCCTATAAACACACACAGAAAGATACGAAAACCGTCCGGTTTTGCATAAAATAATGTTGTGTGTGTAGGTGGGAATTTAATGGATAAAGTACTTTACCAATTCCTGGAGAGTATTGATGTGTTGACAACTTGAGAATAAACTTGGTTTAGAAACTACTCTCAATTAGAGAGGCTTGAATTTGATTTTTTGATATATATAGTAAATTGGTTTTAAATTTTTTGTTTAAATTCGGATAATATTCACATATTAAACATTTATTTAAAACTTGTCGTGTATATTATCCTACGACCAGGTTTAGTTCCGAACTCCGGAAGTACTTAATTCCTGTTTAAAAAGGATTTTTAACTTAAAGTGAGAACCAACTTGAAAATTACTATTTTAATTAATTTTTTTTCTTTCTTTCTTATTCAATCTAGTTAGGGTGGGAAATTAGAAAAAGAACGAAAACTAATCCTATAACCAGTGGTGTAGTCGAGGCCTGGCGCCGCCAGGCCACTTATTTCGGAGGCCTGGCGGCCTGGACACGTGTGTGTGTGTGTGTGTGTTTGTATGTATTCAAAAGTTTCTATGAATGTATCGCCAGGCCACTTTGTTTTTAGGACTACACCACTGCCTATAACGAATGAAAATTACTACTTTTCTGATTTTATGTTTAATTAACGCCAGGCCCCAGAATCATAAAAAGAAAAAGACTAAGTAAAACCGATAACGAATTCAATACTGACGGATTCGTTATTCGATGCCGTTACACAGTTAAGAATTATTTTCTGATAGATTTAAGTTATTTTTGCAAACTCAATTGATGGGTGGGAGAGGCAATGCTTTTTTCGAACACCTTTGGGCGAGCAGTTGGTCTTATTTTTCAAAATTGTGTTTCCCTCACCCGATCGGTGTTCCTCCGCGACACTACTACCAATAACTCGATGACCTATCATTTATGATTCCACTTATTTCTAGAAATATTGAACTTGAGTTTTTACAAGTACTGATGTTTTTATTTACGACTAGTATGATTTGAGAAATTGGAATATTATTACGTTTTGAAATTCCAATTATTATAACTTCCTAAAGTCCTTATTAGAGTGATATTATCAATCAAGTGTTCAATTTAATCATCTGGGATTTTCGTAGATTAAATTGTACAATTATTAATTATTTGTTGATATCAGTGTTGTTGGTAAAATTTATAAAATGAGGGATATCGCAAATGCCATTGATTTTGAGAAATGGTCTGAATTTAATATTTGATTTAAATTTTTGTTTTTATTTCCAATTATTTTTCCTTCTTATTTTTCCGTTCTTTCAGTTATTTAAATTCGGTTTACCTAATGTATACAAACTATTGAATCTTTTAATTCATTTCTTTATTGATATCCTTTCGAGCCTCAACAACTTAGCGTCCTGTGTGTGTATATATGTGCATAATTATATGATTTACACCTTTCACGCATGAGGGTAAAGCAGGTTGGCGAAAAAAGAATAAATATTCTGCGCGTCTATGCATTAGTTTTGCAATCGTTTATAAAAACGATGGTTTATATATCATTTAACGACCTCTGTGATCGAATCTTTAGCACACGCAGATCACAAATCTATAGTGTCATTCCATTTTTGTATTTAAATATTGGTCTTAAGTACGAGTCAAAGTTTTATAATTCTTATTATTGAAAAAGTGGATTCACCAATAAATAAAAACTGAAAGCATCTTCATAAAGGCGGAGTTCCGTATGGGCGACTAGAATCGCGCGTTTCAGCTTATGACTGCTTCTCATGGGATCTTATGGCGCTCTTTCGTATGACGCGAAAATCCAACGCGCGACTCTGGGGATCCCATGGGCGGCTATACATCGCGGCGGCTAGACTGCTCGAGAAGCAGTCTAGCCGCTCAGCCAACGCGACTGCGTTTTCGAAAATATTGTCTACCGTTCATTATAATTATTGACGATCCAACGTGTGGCTAGCGTATGCCGAACGTCATTTTAAAACTAAAATGTTTTTAAGATTTAAAAATGAAATTCAATGTTTCTTTAAAAATTATATTTAATCTATAAATTAGAACATTTCCTATTCTTTTATCTGTACAAACTTATCCGCTCCATTTTTCGTTGAAAATTGATCTGTTTTGGCTTCAAAATTCAACTATTTAGTTAAAAATTTACAGGAAAGAAAAAATATAAAGACAAACTATTTGGTTGAATATTGAAGTGTTATGTTGAAAATTGATGTATTTTGTTGAAAATTTTTGTATTTTGTTGAAAACTTCCTTTTGGTTGAAAATCAATTTTTTGGGCAAAGATGAAGGTTTTGGTTGAAAATTAAAAGTTTTCTTTGTGTTGATAATTAATATTTTTTGTTACAAATTTTATCTTTTTTGGTTAAAAAAGGAAAGCGTCTAGTTGAAAATTCTTAACTATAGACAACACGATGAAAATCGACCAAATTCCGTGCCTCAAGCCACACCATGGAAAACCCACCATGAATCACTGATCGCGCGACTTGTTTCGCGTATATCAAGTCGCTCGTTTCTCTCGCCTATACGGAACTCCACCTTATGTGAACTTTCACATATTACGTAACATTAAAAAGGGGTCGAGAGGGTTCACGTTTCGTTAAGATCTGTTATGTGGTGGAGAGGGGCATTTTTGAACGATCACGTAACATGTTTAATCCATTTATTTTGAAAAAAGCAAAGAGCAAGAAAAAGGTTTATATCGCATGTGCGCTGAAGTGAACGATTTTCGGCCATTACTTAAAAACCGTCGGAAAATTTGAAAGTAAACATAATTCCGAGGTGGGGAAACGGGAATTTGATTGGCTGAGAGAAAAGGGGTTAACACCAATAAATAATGCCAGGTTAGAGTAATGAAGAAGCGTGATTTATTGCCACTTACATTGGGGTGGCCAGCGGCCAGATCGTGGTCTAATACTCGCGACCGGGAAGGTCGAAATGGGAGTCGTGCGTTCAGCGAACGGGTCGGAGCTTGGTGGTGAGACGTTGGAGCAGTGGCGGACTGGATACCTGGAGGCGCCCGCGGGAAGTCGATACGCAGGGGCGCCTTCCTAAAAAGCAAAAAAAAAAAACATTATTTTTTGGGCCACTTTTATAATATTTTTTATTTTTATTAAGAAACATATGGTCTACAACATAACAGTAGTATATAATTAAAAACGTGCAATAATTACTATTATTATGCGAAAAACTGTTAATCTCGCTAATAATCGCTTAAGAACTTTCAAAATTTGCGCGGTATTTCAAATTTATAAAAAAAAAAACAATTGAATTTATTCGTTCATTTTGGTGTGATTTCTGTTCTCTGAAGCTAGTTTTATTATTAATTAAATCTAAGACTCGTAAAAACATTATATTTAAGAATAATTGGCCAAAGTAAATAATATTTACATGAAGCCATTATGTTAAAAAGTAATTTCTTTAATAACTCTATAAAATAATAAAATCTCTATTTTAATATTTCTTAGTACTGGCAAGTACTGAGTCAGTACTAATATTTTAATACAGAGATTTTTTTCATTTCATAATGAGTTATCAAAAAAATGATTTTCAACGTAATATATTCATGCAAATATTTTTTACTATGAATAATTATTTCTAAATATCAGTTTTGTGCAATTATCCGATTTAATTATTAATAAAACTTGCTTCAGAAAATAAAAATGACACCAAAATAAGGGTATAATTTAATTGCTTTTTTTTATAAATTTTGGATGTCGCACGAATAGCACGGTACAAAACCGTCAAAGCACCAACTTTATAAAATCGTTTTCTCTCGAAATAAAATTATCTCATGAATGAGACGTTCAAACTTTTTGCCTCTTTTTCCTTCAATTTAATACATTCAATTATTTCAAATATTCCTTCACTTTCATTTTGGATATTTTGAACAGCAGAATATAGGTTAAAAATCGAAACTAGATCAGGAAGATAATAATTACTTTTTGAAAATAATTTGATTTTTTTCTTTATACTGTATATTTTTTAAATAATTACAATTTTAGGGAGTGTCTTTGTAGTATTAATTTATAAAAAAAGGATTTTAAATCCTTTCGTTTACACAATAATATGTTGCAACGCTTAAAGTTTTACGAAATAATTTTGAACTATATATATAGTTTGATAAACGCAGGTAATCAATACATTTCTGATGCTTTATATAATGAGAAAAAATTCTGTTATACAATTATTTTTTGCATAGTTACGAATCCTAGAACGAGAAACAAATTAATCCTCACAAAACTTAGAGGGCGCCTACATGCCTTGGGGGGCGCCTGATAGGGTGGGCGCCGGCGGGGTTTCCCGCATCCCAACCTATGGCCAGTCCGCCACTGCGTTGGAGTGTCGCTTAAGTGTCCTCCGAGAGGCAGTCCGAAACGGAAGCAAGAGTACACACACACACACACACACACACTAAACAGCGTAGCAAGCGGACTAGTTCAAGAGACGAGCGAACGAACTCTTGAGCATGGCCGTATCCGAGTCCATCTTAAGTAGCAATTCTGTTACACCCCCCTCCGCCGCGGGGTTTGGGTGTATGAGCGAAATTTGACCAGGTTCTCTGTCCAGTTCAAATATAGTTTGTGAGTCGATATGTAAGTCTATTTCCAAAGCTTCATCGTCTGTTTTCCTGTTATGGTTTATTTTAGTTACGTCGATGTTCAGTAAGTTTTATATTTTTCTGTTGATGTATTCTCAGCCCCCTTGTAAATAAGTCTTCTCGTTATAGTTTGGCGTTGAGTAGTTCTGTCTGTACCTAAAGGGTCTGTCATTACAAAATGAGTCATGCACTATATAAATTTGCGTGGTTATTAATTTGTCACATAATTGGCTTGATTCATGTAGCTTGATGCTATTGTGCATATACTTTTTGTTCAAACTTCAGTGCGAGTTTCCAAATTTTATTATTTAACTCATAGTTAACCTTATTATCCAGTTTTGGTTTAGGTTCCTCCTCTACGCAAGAGCTCCCATAGAAGCGCTTCCGATTTACTAATTCCTAGAACTGCTGGCCCACGCAGTTTTTCAGCGGACAGGGAGAGAGACGGTTTCGACTCTCGCCTCCGAAGGGCTGCAAGTGCACGATTACTCAGTAGAGTATATTGCGCAGTATTATGGAAACGGTTCAGGCAGCTTCTCATTCTCGACAATTATCTCTATTTCCCTAGGACCGTTTAGCGGAGCGGTATTTGGGCTGATGCCGTAAGGGTGACAGAGATGGTAATAAAGCACTCTTAGCGCTGCATTGTGCCTTTGGATATAGTTCGTTCCCGCACGAGTTGCACAACCAGATAGTATGTGTTCTAGATGCTCGTGGTGTGCATGACACGCTCTGCAGCTATCATCGGGAATGTCTTGGCTCAAAATGTGGCGACGGTATGCTAGAGTGGAAATGATACCGTCTTGACATGCCAAAATGAAACCCTCCGTGCCCGACTTCAATCATGTGCTTTCTTAATACGGGCCATCAGGAGTGAGTACTCGAGATGGATAAGATTTGATGCACTTAGCTCATCCCTGATATTGAAGTCAAGGCCGAGTGTTTCAGCAGCCTCCTCCTCTGCTTTGTATAGAAACGCCCCTTTGCCCACTTCGTCGTATTTCCTGACCATTTTAAGAAGAGGGTCTTCTCCATTTGTGACTATATGTGCTGTACCCAAAATGATCCTGTTGTGAAGACATTTCATGTGCATAACCTCTCGGGACTCGATATCGAGGGACCTGAGCTTGTCCTTTGTCCATGGAACAACTCCAAATGAACAGAGTACTACCTGGACGGCAAAATGTGACGTTTGTATCTGCATCGGAGAGAATCCTTTATAGAAGCCACCTCCTGAATGCGGCTCTGAGCTCAGGGTCTTCCGGGATTCCATTAAGTTTTCCTTTCTTCAAATAAACCTTGGCGCATTTTTCTAACCCGAACTCCATTCTAATTTCTTGAGTGTACTCTTTGGCAATGTCTAGAGCCAAATGCTTTCAATTTCCAGGTTTGCCGCAGAGGTGCCCTTCGGAATGGCGAATTGCGAGAGATAATGGCAATAATGTGAGGCAAAAGAGGAGAGGGCTTATGGTGTCGCCCTGAAACACACCTCTCTGAAAGGTGACAGTTTTAGTGATCACACTATGTTTTCCAGATGAGATATTAAATCTGGTTTTCCAAAGCGGCATTAATCTCTCTATGCACCTCACGATGTGTGAATGAACCTTTAAGCTGTCCAACAGGCAGATGATAAGTCTATGGGAGGTTGAATCAAAAGCTTTCCGGTAATCAATCCATGCCATGGATAGGTAACGCTGATATAATGCTGCGTCTTTACAGACACATCTATCGATGAGCAGGTTCTCCCGACATCCTGCTACGCCTTTCTTTGAGCCACGTTGTTCGTACATCTCTCGCCACACAGGTCCAATTGTCCAAACAATCCTATCATTTAGGATAGCTGTGAAGATCTTATACAGTGTGTTCGGACAAGTTATTGGCCTGGAATTTTTAGGGTCAGCCAAGTTGCCCGTCTTCGGCAGGAGCACTGTGTGCCCTTCTACCAACCACTCCAGAATAGGCTCTTCCGACTTCAGATATGAGGTGAAAATGCGGGCCAGATGCTGGGGGGTTGAAGGAAACTTCTTCCACCAGAAAGTCTTGATACCATCTGGTCCCGGAGCGGAATAGTTCTTCATGCCTCTTGAAACGTTTTTCACCTCCCTGGTAGTGATAGGTGGGCATTCCTCCTCAGGTGTTATGAGGGCACTGCACAGCTCCTTAAAGCTATTTATATTCTTCGAGTGAGTCTCCAAAATGCCTCGACCTCCTCTGGTGTGGGCGGGTGGTGGACAGTGACTGGAGTGTCTTGGAAGAGTCTAGATGGGTCAGGCAAAAACGGTTGATTTTCTCTGACCCGCCTCTCTCTCCGATCTAGACTTCTCCTAGCGTTAGATAAAACTCGTATTCTGTCAACAATATGCTGCCTGATGGTCAGTAGCTTTGACTTGTTGAGTGTGTGATGACAGATCCGCAGCTCGCAAGCGAACTGTTATGTAGTTAATCACAACTGAATGCGGGACGCGTACTGTATTGCCCAGCGTATCTTCCGTGCTGAGTTAATGCATTCGTCTTTTGGTCTTATGATCAGCCGTTGGTTTTGTTTTACGGTTTGCATCTGTTAAAGCTCTCGCATTAAAAACACTACAATTGACAGTCTAGTGTTCGGATTCTTTGGAAAAATCTCCACGAAGCTCGTCATCCAGTTCAGCCAGATCTTTGGGCTTGAGAGAAACCTGTTGCCGGCTTGTTCTGGCTGCGGTTGAGTAGGCGCTCCGCTCATATAACCCCTTTTTCGGAGTTCCTCGCCATCTAACCTTTTCGTTCAGGGGCCATACTGGTATCATAGCACTCCAGCAGGTCGTCCCTGAGTCGATCCGTCCACTTAAAAGCGATGAGATTATGTTGGTTCATCACATTGACTCCGTCTTGTTTTGTTCCCCCAACACTAGGATAGTCGGCATTATTGTCCGACCCATTGTCGGAAGCCCTGCGCGTTCGATTGTTTTGAACCGCACTTACTACAAGTATGTTTGGTGTTGTCATTGTTGTTCCCAAGAGCAGCTAGGGAAAAGGGTTCGTCCATCCTTGTGGAGGCCTGCATGCAAGGATAGCCTTATCCCAGTGTCACCGCTAGAGACGCCTCACCTAGGTGCCATTCAGCTTTCGGCACAGTTTTTTATTCACCGAACACGCCGAGGACGTGTTCGGTGGCTTCGTCATAGGCCCTTCGGTTTGACTGCAGAGGAATCGAAACTAGATATATAGCACATATAAAATCCTAATCACACATATATCACTGCATATATATTATCACGGGTACACATCAATTAAGCTAATCGTCTTGATCATCGGCGCTCTTGGAGGTGTCAAGGTTTCACTGGTTAGTAGTCTGAAAAGCATCCCTGCATGTCAATAAAATGCTGGGACACTTGCGGGGAAAATGCAGAAGGCGGTCGTCCTTGGGTTGCTCCGTGTCCTCAGGGTGCACGAGACTTTTGCCGGATCATCGTATTGAATTCGCCACAGACTGTAACCACCCATCTCACGGTCGCGAGGCGTGGTTACAGCTGAAACTTTACCGCGATTTCGCTGGGAGAGGGTGCAATTTTTCAGATTAGCACCTGCTTCCAGCGAAATCGTGCGGTGGTTGTTTAAGTATTATATATGACTGACGATATCATCCGCTTCAAGGAGTTTTGCGACAACCTCATAAAATCTGAGTGGGCATGTCCATCAATCACTGCCGAAGAGGTGAAAAAAGCACTTAGAGGCACGAAGAACTTTTCCGCTGCTGGACCAGATTGTATCAAGAACTTCTTGTGGAAGAAGTTAACTTCTACACACCAACATTTGGCCCGCATATTCACCTCATATTTAAAGTCGGAGAAGCCCGTTCCACAGTGGCTGGTGCTAGAACCCACTATACTCTTACCGAAAAAAGGCAACTTGTCCAACCCAGAGAACCACAGGCCCATAAATTGTTTGAGCACACTATATAAGATCTTTACAGCTGTCCTAAACAACAGGATTGCTCGACGAATTGAGCGCGTGTGACGTGAGATGTACGAACAACTTGGCTCGAAAAAAGGTGTAAGAGGCTGTCGAGAGAACCTGCTAATTGACACGTGTGTCTGAAAGACGCTGCAGCCCATCAGCGCGTCCTGTCAACGGCCTGGATTGACTACCGGAAAGCTTCTGATTCAACCTCTCATATACTTATTATCTGTCTGCTGGAAAGCTTGAAGGTGCATCGACATGAACCCTTTGCTTTTTTGCATCAAACTTCTGCCTCTATCTCTCGCACTACGCAATTCTTCTGGATACCTCTGTGGCGACACTAACCAGCGCGATCATAGGGGCACTCATGTATTTTATATGGATGACCTGAAGATCTATGCCTCTGGTAAAAGCAAACTTCAAACTGCCATAAATATCGCCAAGAAGTACACAGGATAGATTGGGATGGACTTTGGTTTGGATAAATGTGCCAAAATTCATCTGATAAACGGAAAGATTGTTGGCGTTCCCGAGCACCCTGAGCTTGTGGATATAAGTGTTATTAGACATCTTAACACTGGAGAGACCTATACATTCCTGGGCGTGCCTGAAAGCCGCATTCAGGTCGTAACATCAGTAAAGGAGTCTCTCCGAAGCAGATGCAAGCATCTTCTTCGACAGATTTGGTCTTCCAATCTGCCAGCGTTGAACAAGATATCTGCGACTAACATGCTTGCCGTCCCGGTTCTACTCTACTCGTTTGGGGTGGTTCAATGGACGAAGAACGAACTTGAGGCCCTTGATGTCACCACACGTAAGATCATGCATATGCATAAAAGCTTGCATATCAATTCGTCAGTTCCGCGATTGTACATTTCACGCCGTTAAGGCGGATGCGGACTTCTGAATCTCCAGTGTCTTCATAACCGAATTGTTCTCAGTACATCTTATATCGTAGCCAATG
>CAKNWT010302281.1:0-15175 GCA_932066315.1 Andricus coriarius | reverse complement strand
GTATAACTTCATGAATAAGTCCAGAAAACTCTTCTCAACATTTGCAACGAAATTTACCCATCTGGTTCTTTTTCAAGCTCCTAGAATGAATTTTTTCTTTTTTTTCTTTCCTGAATCAACTCCAGGCAAATTTCGTTTAATCGCTTTGGCTTCATACTTGTTTAAGGTGATGGAAAAGCTGATAAACAACAGACTTTCGTGGTATGTGGAACCCAACCATCTTCTGTCTCCTGATCAAATCGGTTTCAGTCAGAGAAGATCCTGCGCTAATAATCTCCCTATCCTGTCAACTGAAATTTTTTTAGTGTTTGCCAGTGGCGAGGTTTTTGCAGGCCTATTTCTGGTTTTGAAAGGTGCTTTTCCTACCGTCATCCTCCAAATTCTTAATGAATACTTTACAGAATTCGGTTTCCTTTGCAATTGACCAGATTTGTATGCCTTCAGCAATGCTCTAATGCACTAGCAGTCTTTTAAGAAGAAAGAGGTCTCGCGGTCTGTCCTGAAAAGACCAAATTGGTTCGTTTCAATTTCATTTTTCATACCTATGCGATAAGATTAGGAAAATATTGAACATCTTAAAAGTTCTGAGAGGCACTTGATCAGGTGCAGATCCAATCATTCTTAGGACGGTCTACGTCTCCCTCATCGGAAGCAGTTTGGAATACGGATCCCATATTCTTACCTCTTTGTCCCATAAATACTTTAAAAAAATAAAAAGATTCTTAAGGAAGCTCATAGATTAGCCGCCTGTTACAGGGGTAGCATATCAGGGGTAGCATATCGATATTACATATCGACGTTATGACAGCAAAATGCTGCAAACGTCCTTGTAAAAATTTTTTTTTGCTTTTTGGCCAAACAATACGTCATTAGAACCTTTTCAGTCCTTCATCACCCGCTTCCAGATATGTTACCACCCTATCTGAACGCGTTAGAATTACTCAAAGTAGTATCATAAACCGATTTGTTCTTCTTAATGCATTTGAAAATGTCAGAAACTTTAAATATCGGATCCGTAGATCAGAAGTGCACCCTCAATATAAATTTCCATACGAAGACCTTCTACTTCACCCTACATTAACACAGCAATAGGCAGATTAGTCCAAAAAAAGCACCTCCCCTACACTGCACTTTTATGACCTTGTGGAAAATAAGTTCCGGGACGACATCCATTTTTATACTCACGGTTCAAAATCAATACGTGAAACAATAGCTGGTTGTGCTCCGGTAGACCCAGATGCTCAACTAACTCGAATGTGGAAATTATAAAACTTTGTCTCTATTTTCCTAATTGGTTTTCTAAATCAGTAATTTTCACAGATTCACTAAACGTTCTTCAAAGCTTTGCCAGTAAATGCTCTGGTGCCATCAATTCTTACTTGGTCTTTCTCATTAAAATTCATTTAGCAGTTCTAGATAAAGTACAGTGCACAGTCTCCCTGATATGGATCCCTGGACATAAGAGTATCTATGACTTTTTCGGCACTGCCCGAAAAACTCTCAATGAAATTTTTCACAATTACTTTACAGAAATAGGAAAAAATAAGGGTGTCCTTTTCAACCTGCGGTACTACAAATGCAGTCAAAAACCCTGTTTCTCATCATTTACTGCCCCTAGAGAGTGGATAGTCTCCCTATGTCACATGAGAAGTAATCACTATGCCTCATGGCCCCCACATCCCGACAAGGGCCCCCTGGCCACAAAATTTTGCGACCCCCCCCCCTCCCCAGCCTTGTTTTTTCACTCGAATAAGCGTAAATTTTGCATGTTTATTCAAGGGAAATATCAAAACTTAAACATTTATATTGTAAAAACAGTAGTTGGTGAGCCACGGGCCCTCGCGGTCCCGGGCCCCCGACTGCAGCCAGGCCAGCCAGTCCTTTGTGGGGGCCAGGCTATACCTTAAACGTCAGCCTTGTACGGAAAAATATAATACCTTCTGCAGGATGTCGCTGCGATTTTGAGGTCGACGAAGACCTAGACCACATCTAATGGGTTTTCCCGAGATTTGATGCCTATAGAGCGAACCTAACTATAGCCCTATACAAAATTCTGAAATGCGTTCAAATTTGAATTAATTACCTTTGGAAGATTCCAGTTAGAAAGCATATAATTTTGAATGTTTTCAGAACAATTGAACTCTAAAGGTTTACACTTTTTAATTCTTCAATGCACAGCAAACATGACTGTGATTTTTTTTTAAAGAAGTCACATTTTCTGTAAAAAAAAATTATCTAATCGCTGTGAATATCCCTTGATGCTACATGATATAATACTTATTAATAATATACTTATCATATTTAAAATTTTTATAATTTTAATTTAAAATTATAGTTTTGAATACGCGATTCTAAACAAGTTTAATTTTAGTAGGCCTTAAAACTACAATTTTTTGCTTTGAAAGCCTCAACTTGAAAATATATGTTTTTTTTTTAATTGAGTACCTGCAAAATGAATTCGAAACAATGAAAAATCAGGATAATAATTTCGCAGATTCAAGCTGAAAAAATGAGATGATTTTAGAAATAAGCATTGAAAATTGAATTATGTGATACACTGGAACTTGGATTGAAGCAGGCCGGATTTGCGCCGTTCTGAGAATTGTTGCCGCGGTGGTATCGTAGTAAGAGAGGAGTCCACGGGGTCGAGAAAGGGTTGCTTAACCATGCGTTAAACACCAGGAGCGTAGCGACAAAGGGGCAGTGCGCGGGTACTCATGCACGTATGTTGCGTAATATTACGAATTACAATTGAAAATGGTTCACACGGCAAGCAATGCCTAAAACCGTTCTTCATTTCAAGTTTCAGTGTATTTGAAAATGTTACAAAATATTGAACATTCCAATCAAAACTTTAGATATTTGATTGGAGGAATTCGAAAATAAATAATAGTTCTAACTGAGTTGTTTAAATGCGTCAATTTTCAACCTTTCGTAGTAGAAATTGTACAATTTTTAATGTTTGCCATTTAAAATACTTTTTATTTTCAACTTTTTGGAAGAAACGTTTTAATTGTAAGGGTTTAAAATTGTAAATGTTTACATTTCGAACAATAAATTTATTTTTTGATCTTATACATATAAAATTTGTCTTATCGATTCAAATGTTGAATTATCATTTATTAATATTTAAAATTCTAGAATTTCCGACGCGTTCACTTTGACGCATTTAATTTAGTTTTCAACTTAAAAGATCCAGTCTTAAAATTCTGATCTACAAATATTCAATTTTTATTGTTTTGAAATTGCCCTATTTTTGAAATTTTTATCGAAAATCGTTCAATTTCGAGATTTTTCAATTCAAAATAAAACTGTTCAATTTTGAACGCCTTGGCATTATTCAATTTTAAATGGTTTTATTTAGAAATGATACTGCTTTCAATTCAAAATCATTAATTATTGTTTCAACAATTTGTAAAACTTAATATTTTAAGATTTTTTTAGTAACAGATTTTTAAATTGATCATATCTTTAATTTTGGGAAATAAATAACTATACATAATATACAAGACAAATATCGGTGCCAAAATGGGATCTTTTTTCACAAAAGTTTCATTTTTTTATTTTTCTCCATAATTAGGTTTACATCTTTGCTCAAAAAATGATATCTGTGAATTGTGTACGTCTTACCTGTATAGAAGATAAGAGTCTACAATAAAAAAAAAATTTATTTTGAATTTTAATCCTTTGTTCAGACCTAACTGATGGTTTATTTTACACTTCTACGACGCAATTAACACATGTTGTAAATTTTGATAATATCGCAAGTATATTCCAATATCAGTCACCATTACGGAATCTATCTGGAAAATATGAAGATCCTTATAAGCAGTCTGCTCACTACAATAGCAATTTTTCTACATATTTGTGGTAAGTAACAATAAAATAATATAAATTATAATTTAAATATGAAATAAATACATGTAACCAGAATTTAAAATTGCGAAATTTTAAGCTGCAATCCGAATTACTGAAAATTATATTTTGAAGTAGAAAATTCCCGAAATGATAAAACTGCCTAAATATAGAACTCCTGATTTGGAAAATTTTCGCATTTCAAAATTGCGGAATAATAAAATTTACAACAGAAAACGAATGAATTATAAACTATCCAACAATTTGAAAATCCAGGAAAGAAAGTTCCCAAATTTAAACAATTGAAAAATTAATTTAAAAACAAAAATTATTTATTTGGTTATGTATACAAAACTGGTACTGATAATACGAGGGTTGCCTTTTATATTTTGAGCCTTGGCAATACTAGTGTTTACTGGTGCCATCTGACGATTCCAATTGAAAGTTTGACCTTTTTAACCATAACCTTCTTCAGACAGTTTTGTCACTTGAGCGTAACCTGTATTGTTTTCAGTGACTTGAAAATATTGTCTCAGCGAAAAAATGGAATTGAATCGTGAACATTTTCGTGCGATGATTTTTACGATTTTCGACGTGGATTATCAAGGCAAGAGTGCATCGATCAACTCACTTCGACTTTTTGGCGATGAAGCTCCATCCTTGGCCACTGTGACACGCTGGTACAACGAATTTAATCGTGACCGCAGTTCGCTCGGTGACGAAAGTCGTGAAGGTCGCCCAAAATCAGTCGTTGTCCCAGAAAAAATTGACGCTGTGCGTGAACTAATAATGCAAGATCGTCATGTGACTTATCGTGAGATTCAGGCATCCTTGGGCATTAGTGGGACCAGCGTGCAAGCAATTTTACATCAACATTTGGCTGTCAAAAAATTTGTTGCCGTTCGATCCCACATAACTTGACAATCGCTCAAAAAAAGCTCGTGTGGATTTGTCAAAACAAATGCTGAAAAAATTCGATCGCGGTGATTCAAAGCATGTCTATGACATCTTAATAGGTGACGAAACATGGATTTATGCTTATGAGCCTAAAACTAAACAGCAGTCGACTGTGTGGATCTTCCAAGATGAGCCAAATCCGACAAAAGTTATTCGCGCACGAAGCACTTCGAAGCAAATGGTTGCCTGTTTTTTGTTTGAAAATCCGGCCACGTAGGAACTGTGCCGTTGGCGCAACATCGGACGATTAATTCGGAATAATTTTCAACCATTTGTTTACCGGAGATATTAGAAAAAATGAGGAAAATCAGCCGCCGAAGACGAATCATCCTCCACCACGACAATGCGAGCTCTCAGACATCCGCTGCAACCAGGGACTTTTTGAGGGCTGAAAATGTCGAATTGATGTGTCATCCAGCCTACAGCCCTGACGTAGCACCTAATGACTTTTTTTATTCCCATACATAAAAAATAAATTACGAGGTCAACGTTTTTCGACGCCTGAAGAAGCGGTTGATGCGTTCAAAATGCATGTTTCGGATGCAAAACTGTGTTGAGTTTCAGGGAGAATACTTTAAAAAACAATAAAGCCGTTTTCTCAAAATATAAAACGCAACCCTCGTAGAAATTCCCCGTTCTAAGTCAAAATTGTAATTCTCTTGGAATGTTCCAAGATAGAATTATACTTTATTATACTTCTTTTATAAATCCAGGTAAAACTGGTCAAAATAATTTATACATTTTTAGTTGAAAATAGTATAATAAAGCCATAAATTGTCTTATAAAACAGAAGAAATTAATTTTAGGAAATATTGTATTGTTTCAACTTATTATTTAAATCTTAAATAAACATCAAAAAGATTCGTTCCAAATTAAATTTATATTTTTTCTCCTTCACGCGTCCTGAGCGTGAAAAAAGACAAACAATGTTATATGCTACGTACTATATAAATTGTTAGTTGATAAAAATAAAAATTGTCCATACCATGTCAGTAGAATTCTATTCGATGAGGATTTTGATATTTATTAATTACGTCCATTGAATATATTTCGAAATCGTCCTGAAAATGTGCACTATTCACGAACTTTTTTTAAAGGCTGTGCATAGGAAACCGGTACTGGCAAAAAAAATTCTTAATACACGTCAAAAGCATATTTTAAGAGTGGAATTTGGACTGCCGTCGCTGACAGTCTATGAAAATAACCGATTATTTGTTTAAATTATAAAAATTGTTTATAAAAAATATATAATATAAAAAACGCTTGTAGTAAAGAATAATTTTTTACGAAAATATTGAAAAATGAAGTTTGTTCCCATGTGCCTAATGCTACTGTTTGACCCTGAGTATCGGTAATTTTGCTAGTTTAAGTCAGAGACTAAAACTAAGTCAGGCGATACGTATTTTTCGATCTCTTTTATAGTCGCTAATCTTTTTTTGTTTTCTCTTTACAGAATTAATTGCTGTGATAAGGAACGACGACCCTGAACGACGACGTCTTGCCAGAGCACTTACTATAACTCCAAACATATTGATCACTCATGGGCGCGGAACATTCGGGTTGTGGCTCAGCGCTGATGGAACTGTGCACAAAGTTCACCTTCAACCTATAGATCATATTGCAGATGACAGTTATAACATGCCAGAGGATTTTAGTATTGAATATATTATTCATCCTCGATTTGGCGCAGAATTTGTGGCGATCAAAGGACCTGATGGAGAATATTTGGGAGCTGAAGCTGGGAAGATATCTCCACCATTGTCGGGTATGTTACTTTTTTTCGAGTAACTAGTTACAGTTACGTTTCTCAGCTAAAAAAGTAACTAGTGACAATTACGTTACTTTTAACTGTTACTAGCTACAGTTACTAGATAAAGTAACTTCAAGTTATATTGAAACTTACTTTTTTCATTTCCTTAATTTAATGATTTAAAAATTCAAATCACTAAGATTCCTAAAAAGTCAATTTCAAAAGAAATAGACATTAGTTAGAGTAGGATTTTTCACTCACATTTTTTAACCAAACAGCTGTACATGAATTTTCAACCAAATATTCGAACTTTCATATCGAAAATATTAATTTCCAACCAAATAGTTGACTTTTCCATCCCAAAAACAAACCATGTAGTTAAATTTTCAATCAGAAAAGACAAGTTTTTATTAAAATAGCTGAACCCTCTTTAGAAACATTTTTTTGGTTGAATTCAACAAAAAAAAAAAAGAATTTTCTACAAAACAGCTGACCTCGACCAAGCCAAGATAGTTTTCTACCAAAACAGCTGAATTTTCAACAAACAAAATTTAGATTTTTGTACAAATCACTTGCATTTTCAAACCGAAAATATGAATTTTGAACCAAAAAGTTACTTTTTAACCCAATAAAATAGTTGAATCTTCAACACAACTCATGAATTTTCAATCACAATAGATGAATTCTGAACAAACAATATAATATTTGATATTATTTCAACCGAAAATTTTTTTTATTGCAATCAAACACATTTCAATTCATCCAACAAAAAAACGAATTTTCAACAAAATAGTTGAATATCCAAACAAAATAAATTAGATTTTTTACAAAAAAGGGATCAATTTTGAAACGAAAAAGTCGAACTTTCAAACAAGGAAGAAAAAAATTACCACTGAATTGTTGCATTTTAAAGCCAAGAAGACGAATTTTCTACCAAACTGTTGCATTTTCAAACATAAAAAAATAGTAAATAGTAAATACTAAATAGCAAATAGTAAACAGTGAACAGTGAACTCCATCGCAGGGCGACCGTAGCCACCATGTGTTTTCAGTTTTGTACCCTCTTTACAACAGGCAAATATATTTTTGAAAGGTTTGCTACGTCGGTTCTCAAATTGACTGAATTAATATTACCAGCAATATGACACATTTCCATCACCAGACGTTTACGATAGTGACATTCATTCGCAAGAATTTTCGCGTTTTCAAAATCGAAAAAATGATCTTTTTCAACACTATGTCTAGTAAGCATTGTCTGTTTTCAGGGATCTTATTCATGTCCCTTCTGTGTTATTTAACCCTGATTCCTAACAGACGTTCAGTTTGTCCGAAAATAAACAGTTTTCGAGTTACAGATGGTTAAACATGCAACCATTTTAACAAACATTAGCAAATATCTTGAAAAGTGCAGGTCTGAGAAAAAAATGTTACCTATGAAAGTTATTGGGTTCTGACGAGGAAATGCGAAGGAAATCATGACAATAAGACACAGGTCATTTTTCAAGGTCATTCAATGTGTCAATGTGTCATTCATGAAGGCAAGATATGAGCATGGCTTAGTCAATATCAAGCTAATCAAGGAAAGTCATAAGAAGGATGTTGTCAATATTCAGCCAATAAAGGCAAGACATGTCCAGGATATTATCGATTCTAGCCAATGAAGACAAGACAAGAGCAGAGCTTAGTCAATATACGGACAATGCAGACGTTTTTTTTTCAGACGTTTGCTTTCTGAGTACATATTCCCGTTACAGTGGCCCAGTGAGCTACACTTGTTTTTGTTATTTTTTTTCTTTTAACTGGCGATTGCTTTCTGAGTACATATTCACGACATTGTATAGTCTGTATAATTTTTTTCTGTATGGAGATACTAGATTGTTTATACTAAAGCAATTCCTAATTAAGTACTTGTATTCTATAATTGTCAATCTTGAATCACAATGGCATTTAGAAATCTATTACGTTGTTACATTTGTGATGGGCGCGTTGCTCCTCCATTCATGACTCGAATCGATGGAGATGAGAATGCTGGCAAAAGGGAAATTGCTATTCACGGACAAGATGGATTACGAAGACCGCCATTAGAAGTTACACATCTGACAAAGATATGCCCTAATTGCAATCGATCGATTTGTAACAAAATCGCTGCCATGGAAGAGGATCCCACATGCTTAAGACTGAATTTCTTAACGCAGACTACAAGTAACACTTGTCTGATCTGCAATGCCTCTAATAATACACAAAGATTATCAGTCGAATGCAAAGTAAATGTTTGTATTTTATGCAATATTTCCATTCCGGATAACAAAAGATCATATCCGCATCATTTAAAAGATGAAGGTTTAATTCTGCAGCCACTTTAACAGGGCTTAGATTTTATTAACAGGACCTACGTAATTAGAGGCCCACTGTTGCAAACATTTTTGCAAGGGCTTCGTAGCGTAGCTTTAAATCAGCCTAGACTTGCTGAAGAAAATAGCCTACCTGATACTGTATTTGAATGTCTTTCTCCTGTAACGAAAGAACAGTTCCGAGAATTTTTCACTTTTTGTGATAGAGTACCCTGTGAAGGTGGTTACAAGTATGTGGAAAAGAGAGATTTGCTGATGTTTTTATGTAAACTGCGTCAAGGTCTATCGGATGCTTTTCTGAAGATCATGTTCCAATATTCAAGTAGACAGTCAGTTAGTGGAGTCATCGTCACGGCCAGACAATCATTAATGCAACGTTTCGTACCTAACAGTATCGGATTTGACGCAATGAAAAGGCACGATTATATTGCCAGGCATGTTACTGATTTCGCCAATCATTATATAATCCGGAACCAAAAAAATCCTCGAGTTATCGTGTGTATTGATAGAACATACTTTTACACTCATTAGAGCAGTAACTTCAGGGCTTTGCGACAGTCATATTGTGCTCGCAAAGGACGACACTTAGTCAAACCTGTATTAATAGTTGCACCTGCTGGTTACATTCTCGCCATTCAAGGACCATACTATTCTGACAGCCGCAATAATGATGCTGTTGTATTACAACATGAATTCACAATAGACGCCGACAGAATGAGAGGGTGGTTCCAAGAAGACGATATTGTCATTGATGATTACGTGGAAAATTCCAGCTCTTCTTCCCCCACATAAGCATCAACTTACAACAGAAGATGCTAACGAATTGCGCCTAGTGACAAAGTCTAGGTGTATCGTTGAAGCTAGGAACGGACAAATCAAATCGATTTTCAAATTCTTTCAGCAAGTAGTACAGATACAACACGTTCCTAGCCTAGGCGATTTTTGTCGGATAACTGGAGCTATAATTAACAGATGCCATCCTTTAGTTATTATGGAAGGAGCTGATGTCGGAATGAGCAATGCATTACTTGCAAAATCTAAGGAACCGAATGTCGTACAAGCACTGGTTGAGGCATAAAACCTTGAGACAAGGAACTCCCAACGATGGATTCAATTAGATGCGGGCAAATTATTAGATTTTCCAGTCCTGACATTTGTATTCTTAAAAAAGATCACAGTTGGGGTTTATCAATTTGAACTCGCACCTTCTTACGTGCAAGACAAACTGCAAGGAGATAATGACGAAGAATTCCACATTGAGATGCTACGAGGGGATAATCGAGTACCACAACCAGGATTCATAAGAATCAGAGTTTTTTCTCGATTTCGAAACGCGTCAAAGCATCAACTCTGGATTGCTTATAGACCGAACGGTGATAATGACATGGTCGACGGTATGGCTGACGATGAAGAACTTACTAAAATATAGAAGGATACTATTGTACATGCCAGTCAGGTGTTCGAATGGTTGGAAGTTGTACACATATAAGCAGTGTATTATGGTTCTTAGGATATGCTCGCCATCAAGAAAGAATTCTTCATCCATCACAAAAACTCATTCAGACCATAAATGACGCAGGAAATCGATTACAAGCAAGAGATATTCAGTTACCAGAAGTTGTTGATGTCTAGTTGTGTATCCTAACTTCATCGGCTAAATATTGACAACATGTTGGTCATGTCTTGAGTTTATTTGCTGGATATTGAATAAGTCTTGCTCATGTCTCGTCTTGATTTGCCAGATATTGCCTAATTCCACCTCGGATCTTACCTTCATCGGCTAGAATCGAGAACATCCTGGTCATGTATTGCCATTACTTCATCGATATCGACTAAACTCTTGACATTTCTTGCTTTAATTAGCTAGATATTGACTAAATCTCGCTCATGTCTTACCTTCATTGGCCAGATATTGACTGCATTTAGGTCATATCTTGCGTTCATGTACTGTATCTTGAATAACTCCTGCACATATCTTGCTTTTATTCGCTAGATAATGACAACTTCTGGTTCATATATTGTCTCTAGTTGCTGGATATTAACTAATTCTTGCTCATGACATGCCATTATCGTCTGGATATCGACTGAATCTCGCTCATGTCTTGCCTTTATTTTCTGGATATTGACTAAGTCCTGCTCGTGCCTTGTCTGCATTGTCTGTATATTGACTAAGCTCTGCTCTTGTATTGCCTTCATTGGCAAGAATCGATAATATCCTGGTCATGTCTTGACTTCATTAGCTTAAAATTGACTAAGCCATGCTCATATCTCGCCTTTACAGGCTCTATATTGATTTCATCTTTATATCTCTTCTTTATTGGCTGAATATTAGCAATAAATGACAAGTTTACATTGAATGAGCTTGAAAAATGACTTGTGTCTTATTGTCATGACTTCCTCTATATTTCCTGGTCAGAGCCCAATAACTTGCATTAGGAACTGTTTGTTCTAAGACCTGCAGTTTTCAAGACATTTGCTAATGTTTGTTAAAATGGTTGCATGTTTTACCATCTATAACTCAAAAACTGTCCATTTTGGGACGGAAATCCATTTCTAGCACATTCTGTCCGGGGTCCTTTGGTTCGATCACAAAAAATCGAAAGTCAATTTTTCAGACCACCCTAATGGGAACTAATACATCTAAAAATACATTTTATTTATATATTTTATACCTTTTTTCTTGAAAATTGCTCAAGTTTCAAATGTTAAATTGTCAGATTAATCGTAGCTTTAAGAAACTTTTAATTTAAAATGATTCTTAACAACTATTTTTTTATTATAGGCTCTTGAATAATTTAAAATTGAAATTCTTCGTTTTCAGGGGCACCAACTAGAAGTGTCCATTTTCATGGCCAAGAAATAGGGGTGTGGAAAAATAATCATGGAGTAGTTAACGAAGTTCGCCTTCGATCTACAAATTATGTACCATTTGCCTCATTTGCCGGTCATCGCTATTTCAAGACTCGTCTCATGTTTAGTAGTAATGGCAATTTTTGGTATTTGGTCCATGAAATAAATGGAAAAATTTTGGGAGCTCAGCTATACCAGCGAAATACTGCACAATAATATTAGTTATACGAATGTGAATAGGTGTATTCCTGAATAAAACCATACTTAACTGACAACTACACTGACTTATTTGTAATAAAATTTTAAGGTTGTTGAACGGCGAAAGTATAATAACACAGCCACACAAAAAAAAAACAGTTTTTTCCGGGCTGGGGGTCAGACCATGTTTATGAAATGTTTTTGGGGTCGCTGAAACCGAATCCGAAGACCGTTTCTTCCCATCATATCAGGTTTTTGACATAACCTTAAAAAAGCTTATAATCCAAGCCCAATTAGCCCGTTATACCTAATATATTGAAGCTCATAATCTCGTGAGCCCATAACCATTCGACTCCTTCATCCCCTTGACCCCATAACCTCCTTATCCCATCATCTAAAATTCCAATAATCGCATAACCTTAAAAATTATAAATAACGAATAACAAATGACAGGTAGGTTAAAGGGGTTATGGGATTCAATATATTAGGTATAAAGGGCTAATTGGGCTCGGATTATAATTTTTTTTTGTTATGTCAAAAACCTGGCATGATGGGGTGAAATGGACTTCGAATTCGGGTTCTGTGACCCCAAAAACGTATAGTAAAAATGGCCTGACCCCCAGGCCAGAATTATTTTTTATTTTTGTGTGGCTGTGTAGACCTTTTGAGTTTATTACAAAAAACCTGACGTGAGCAGTACGAAGCTGAAAAAGAAATTGTAATTGTCTTTTCTGAATTTTATGAAAGTAAAATAAAAATTCAAGTGGCAAATTATATACAAAAATTTATTACAGAAACATAAAAAATAGTCCCCTTAAGATAAACACTTTTACCCTTTTCACCCCCAATAATCCATAAAAAATTACCTTTTCTTTCCTTAAAACGTTTCCTTTCAATATACATATATTATATATATTCATATGTTCAATATACATTATATATATTGAAAGAAACAGTTCTAAGGGAAGAAAAAGCGATTTTTTTGGATTATTAAGTGTGAAATGGGGAAAAATGTTTATTTTATGGGCACCATTTTTCACATTTGTATAATAAAATTTATTATATAATTTGCCACTTAAATTTTTATTTTCCTTTCATAAAATTCATAAAAAAATTACTGTTAAGTGTCTTAAGTGGGAGTTTTGGCAAAGTTGGGGGTGAATTGATTTTTTTTTTAATTGTCTCAGGCTTTGTACTACTCACATGGTAGTTTTACATCATCGCTGTAAAGTGTTTACAATTCTTTTTAAATTTCAAGGACTTACTGAATTTTTAACACTTTGGGTTACTTTAAAGGTCGTGTCCTACACCTACACATTTTTTTAAAAATCTAAACAAATTAGGAAAATTTTATTCACTAAAGGGCACAAAATGAGGGGGTGACAGTTTAAAAAATTAGAAAAATAGTTTTTTGGACCACCCTAGACTGTGGCTGTGTAATATTTTGATTATTTTTCATTTTTATTCTTATTTTTAACTATTTTTCTAAGTAATCAAGTTAATTAAAATATACCAGAGCAACGTGGCCAGGAAACAGGAAACCTGAGAAAAGGCCTTCAGTTATGTTCATCAGGGAAATTTCGAAAAATGACTGGTGTAGACTGAAACTCGTAAATTAATATTTATCTGAAATTGTAAATTTATATTTTTCTTGGAATCATTCAATTTTAAACGATTTTATTTAGAAATGATACTTCTTTCAATTCAAAATCATTAAGTATTATAACCGGACCAATTTATTAGTATTAGCCCAGTTATACTTCAGTACTAATTTCTAATTGCGGGCGCCAGATCCTCCACGGATCATTCACAAAGGTGACAAAAGAAAATAATTTAGAAGATCATAAAAAAATAAAGAATTTAACAAAATTTTAAACAAATTTAAAAGCTAAAATTAGTAAACTGGAAATTAAAAGATGGGCTAGCTCAGCCCCATGTCTGGAAAATGGTAGAGGGGCTAGTTCATTAAATCGGACTAAAACAATTTTAAATTAAGCTAATTTATAAATTACGAACAAATTCATTAATTTTTGGAAAATATAATATTTATTCTTTAAGACAATATAATTACTTCATACAATCTGGATTATATAAAAAGAAGAAACAATTGAAAGTCAGAAACAACTGAGATAAGGAGGGACGACAAAATGCGCAAACAAACTGGTGGAATATAAATGCCTAAACTAAATGCGATCTTTCGTCTCGGTTTTCCAAGACTTAAACAAAACGGATTATACAATTATTCTTAAAATCGCATATAATATATAACTCTATGACTCTAACAATATTTTTGGAGGTTATAGGCACACTTCCTCTATTAACGCAGGGGAACGTAGGGTAATTCAGGGACTAATATAACTTGGGACTAAAGACAAAAGGGTAAACCTCAAACATAAATCTCAAAATTCAGTAATTATAATATGGGGAGTTTTAAATAATATTAGGTAACAAAGAGGACAGCATTACTAATATCGGGACAAATTTAAATAAATCAACTTGAGGGAACCATGTGACAAAATTTAACAATAATATTATACAATTGAAATAACAAAGATTCACAAAAAGAAGGGACATAAACAAATTAATTAATCCAGTCAGGAATATCGCTGAAACTGTGTGCCAAACAATCAAAGAAAGCAAACTACTCAAACACAAACAAAAGTGGGCCACACAGTCTCATGGAATACTTCTTCCTAGATTACCAAAATGAATTCTATACCATGAAATCAGATGACCGGAACCGCGTTCACAAACTCTACTCTAACGCTTTATGCTATTTTATAACATTAATCTAACAAACGATTAAACTTTGAAGACGAAATGACGACGCGTCCTGCCTCAGCAGCTGCCTGACGAAAGATGAGAGTTCTTCCCCGGCGTCGTTGTCTTCTTTAACAACCGGCTGAATCCTGATTGGTTGAAATGGTGTTTCGTGATTGGCGTTGCTATGGCAAGTTTAAACAGTTGAAATCGGCTCTGAGGGATGTGACTGTAAATGACAATACTGTGTCACCAAAAATGTCTCTTCTGAATTTGGTGATAATTATTCCACCAATTCGGTCCAAATGCTGTTGAATTACTGCCCACGACGCACAGTGGGGAAAATGGACAAAATTCTGCCGACCTCACAATTCTCAATAGAAATAGGTAAACTTTTTTTAAAAATACTCGGGACAACTCAATCTAAATTTCCACTTGCGACCAGGCCATTCCT
>CAKNWT010302278.1:0-15082 GCA_932066315.1 Andricus coriarius | reverse complement strand
TTGATGTAAATTATTATTTATATTAATTATTTATTGATACTCAATTAAGAAATAATTCCTCATCGTTAATATTTAATAAAAATGAAATAATTAATATAAGTATTTTAAAAGTTTATTATTCACGTAATTTCTAAAAACTAATTTCTAATTATTTTCGTATAGCAAACACCACTCCTTACTTTATTCTAACATGAAATGACTGATTTACTTGTCACTTAGAAAATTACTCACCAATCAGTCACTTTGAGTGACTGATTGAATCAGTCACCAATATTGACTGATTCATTAGTCAAAGCGACTGTGCTGCCAGTCGAAATGACTGATTTGTCAGTCAAAACATGCTTGATTGATTGAATCAGTCAAATTTTGACTGATTTAAATTTAGAGTGTAAATATATTATCGAGCGCGAAGCGCGAGAGCTAAAAGTCGCGCGCGCTAGGTGCGCTCTAATCTGCGAGCCGCGCGCCAACCGTCCGATGGGAATGTGCCCGCGCTGCGGGCAGATTTTTTGTTTTAGAAATACATTTTTTTTGTGCCATAAGAGATTTTTGTAGATACATTAAGTTAGCACCTCCACAATCAGATTTTGAGATTCATTATAGTTCAGAATTTGGGGCTTTCTTTGGGTACCAATTACAATTTTTGGACTTCTTTATTTTTTTCAATAAATCAATTCTTTCGTGGAAGTGCTAGCTTACATAAACCTAGCACCTCCACTTCCTAAAATCACAAAATACTACAAATTCACAACCACCAAAATTTTGGGCTTTTTTGAGCTCTTGAAATCCGCAAAAAAGAATTTCCCCAAAACAACACTCAAGTTCCAAAATCAACCCCCTTCAAGAAATTTAAATTTGTTATAAATTTAATCCCGGCGTATTTCTGGGCTCCTCGAAAATACCGACTCCGATTTTTCGGCTTCAACCCATCACGTTAAAAATCAACCCCTTTGTGTCACGTAGATAACACTTGGTCAAAAATAATCTTTTTGAGAATTTTACAGTGTCAATATAGTCTCTGATTTTGAGCTCCTCGAAAATACCCACTCGGATTTTTTTACTCGAGCCCTTAACGTTAAAAATCAACCCCTTTGTACCACGCAGATATAACTTTCTAAAAAAATCATATTTTTGAGAATTTATTCTAATCCAAAAATCGAAGTGGGTATTTTCGAGAAGCTGAAAAATCAGAGAGTGTATTGCCACTGGAAAATTTTAAAAATATTATTTTCTAACAAAGTCACATCTACGTGGCACCAGGGGTTCATTTTTAACCTCAAGTGTTGAAGTGGAAAAAACGGAGTGGGTATTTTCGAACAGCACACAAATCATAGACTCTATAGACACTGTAAAATTCTCAAAAAGATTATTTTTTAACAGTCATATTTACGTGGTAGAAAGGGGTTGATTTTAACGTTGAGAGATGAAGTCCAAAAACCGGAGTTAGCTTTTTCGAACAAAAAAAGCCCAGAAATACAAATTTCTTGAAGGGAGTTGATTTCTGAACTTTAGGGTTGCTTTGGGGATCTGTTTTTTTGCGATTCTCAAAACCCAAGAAACGCCCGAAATTCTAGTGGAATTATTATTATTATTATACCATTAAGCCGTTTCCTTTTCGGGGTAGGCGTGAATTGCTCGGTTGGAAAATAGTAGTATGTAGATGGGTATATAGGTATAGGGTAGATAGGTATATAGGTGTAAGGTATAGATATTTTAGATTGATCTAGAGCGCTCGCGTTATTTATTTAAACAACACGTTCATTCCGCAACATTGCTCCGACCCAGGCTGCTGATCAATCTCTCTAGCGATCACCCCACGTGGAAAGCCTCACAAAATTGTTATGTGTGGTTCTCCACTTGGGCCCATTAGTATCCAAGGTCTTTGTTTCAGGCGTCATTCACTCTACTCACATTCTTTTTATAAACTATCTGTCGCCATACTTTTCTGTTCGGGCATACTCGCCTGGCTTCATCTACGTCCATGCATTTTTTTATGCAAGTTCTCTTGTTTTCATGGCTTCTTATGTCTCTTCGGATTAATGTCTCATTCACAGACTCTATCGATGCTTTCGGCGGTCTACCTCTGGGCCTTGTGCCATTTACTTTACCTTAATACACCTGTTTGGTCAGTCGTTCATCTTTCATTCTTTCAAGATGTCCGATCCACCTTAACTGATTTCTTTCCCATATATTTACTAGTGTCCCCCCGTACCACATTCTTTAAGGATCATCTCGTTTCGGACTTTGTCCATCAGTGTTTTCCCGCATATTGTGCGCAGAACTTTCATGCAAATCGCTTTAAGTTTACTCATGTCCTTTTCTTGATATCTCAATGTCTCGCTACCGTATAGTACAGCCGGTACAATTAAAATTTTATATACGGTTAATTTAGTTTCTTTTGATTTGTTTTTATCTCTGAGAATGGACCCTGCTCTACCGATAGCCTTCTTACCCTCGTTAATGCGCCTATCTAACTCCCCATCTATTTTTCCGTCGCTAGTGAATAGGCTACCTAGATATACGTATTTGGCAACTTGCTCTAACCTCTCATCATTCAGGATAATGTGGAACATTGTTTTCTCACTTTTTTCTTCAAACACCATTACCTTTGTTTTATTCACGTTAATTTTGAGACCCATGTTCTTCATGCTTGTATTAAGTTTGTTCAACATTCTTTGCAAGTCTTCGATTGACTCTGCCATAACAATCTTGTCATCTGCGAAAGCCAAACCACGCACTTTCACCGTTTCGAGATCTACACCTTCTTCGTCGAAGAGGGCCATTTTTAGACACTTGTCCATAAATATTATAAATAGCCATGAGGACATAACGCATCCTTGTCTAACACCCTGAAAAATATCGAACCATTCACTCAGTTTTCCATTGACCCTTACACTCGCTTTACTGCCTGCATATATTGTTTGTATTGATTGTAGGAGCCATCCATGGACTCCGTACTATTTAAGCACTTCCCAAAGTTTACTTCTATTTACCTTGTCAAATGCTTTTTCTAGGTCAACTTTGGTCTTCCCATATCTTTTTTTCTGTAATTTCCATTACCCTACGAATAAGTATTTTTGAGTGTACTTTACTTACGGTACTTAGTAAGCTGATACCTCTGTAATTATTACAGTTGTTTTTATCTACCTTTCTTTTATATATTGGTACAATAATCGCTTTTCTCCAATCGTCTGGAACTTGTCCCGTCTCGATGCATAAATTGATCAATTCGCACACCCTGTGAGGTATGTACGCGCCACCGTATTTGAACATTTCAGCATTAATACTGTCTACACCAGCAGCCTTCCCATTTTCTAAACTCCTAATTATATCAATAACCTCGGTGACACAGACATTTTCAATTGGGTTTTCTAACGTATTATTTTCTATCTCGCAGCTCTGTTGTCCTATATCTTCATCTCCTAATAATTCTTCAAACGAGTCTTTTAAAGCCTTTACTATCCCGTCTGTATCATATAGCATTTCCCCTTTGTTGTTTCTCATGCTCACAAAATTTGTATTTTTTATTTTATTTATCTCTTTGAATATTATTTTCATGGTTCCTTGGACCAGATTTTCTCCCTACTACCGCCGTACCACATACTTCAATCGTAGTTCTAACAATGTTATCCCGTAACATAGACCACAGACCCTATACATCTTTATCAGTTCGAAGCCCCTCCCAAATCGCCTCATCTATGCGTTCATTTATGTTATTCTGAAAATCTAATCGCACTTCCGGTTTTTGTAAATTCTCAGTCCTGATTCGCGTTTTTTTTTCTTTAAATTTTCATTATTTTGTGATTTTAGGAAGTGGAGGTGCTGGTTTTATGTAAGCTACCACCTCCACGAGAAAATGTATTTTTTTTTAAGTGAAGGAGCCTAAAAATTTTAATTGGTGCCCAAAAAAGCCTCAACTTCTGAGCTATTAGGAACCTTGAAACTCAATTGTGCAGGTGCTAGTTTAATGGACCTGTATTTTTAGGAGAGCGAAATAACATTCTGTACAATCCAAATATCCATTCGAAGAACAAGCATGATCCAATTTCGAGGGAACAGATATGGAAGTTGACGATCTCAAAACGACACTGACCACACTGAAAGTTAACATTGTGACATGCGGAGTAGCGTTGTTGTCTGAGGTTTCCACTGTATGGTGCTAGCACCCAGTTTAATATGATTAAAGTTACCGACGGATAACGCGTATTAACTGCTACTGAACGATGATGCGTTTGAAGTTGCCTTAAGCCCACAATAATGACAGGTATAATATTTTTTAAATGTTTTTAGCTTTGCAAGAAAAACTATTACAAACACTCCCTGACCTTTTAACGGGAAATTGCACGTAGAATCCGAAATTCAAGAAGTTAAATATTCTTCTTTCTTTTTTAATGAGTTTTTCTTGCATGATACAGAGAGGATACGATGTGAGTACTACAAGGATACGCTGTAGCGTATCCATTCCGTTCATTTGGTCCGCTAGGGCATTTATTGGAGAACAATGGATAGTTGCACTCTACACGGACGAGCAATCTTCGCGGAGTGAGAGGAGTTGCGTATATCCCTCTTAGACCCGACGTCAGCGCGCTTCGCATATAGACAGCGTACCCAGCATTCTATATCTTTAACACTCTCACTTAGAATATACAAGTGTGTAAAAACACATTTCCTATTACATAGTTCGCAAGTTACAATAGATGAGGTCTTACATGAATTACATCTCGCAAATATTCGAATGATTTTACAGGCAATGCTTTTGTCAGAATGTCTGCTTGCTGATTCGCTGAATTATAATATTCAATCCTAAACAGGCCATTATTATAGTTTTCTCTTATAAACTTTTATTTCGTTTCTATGTGTTTTGTACGACAGTAATATCGCAAATCTTTTATCAATTGGATCGCGCTCTGATTGTCAACGTATAGCCCAGGTGTTTTGCAATTATCATAAAAGGCTTTAATTAATCTTACGGCCAAAATAACCTCTTGTGCAGCAGTGTACGCAGCAATAGATTCAGACTCGGTAGTGGAAAGAGCAATCCTGCTCTGTTTTTTAGATACCCAAGATACAGGATTATCACCTTGCTTTACAATGAAACCTAAGACCGATTTTCCCGTTGCGCGGCCACTTGCATTTTCCGCATGACTATACGTTGATATTTTTGAAAAATAATTCTTACTTTTATAAACTAGACCGTACCCTATCGTTCCTTTTACATACTTTATTACTCTTTCTATTGCATTCCAATGAATTTTGGATGGATTTCCCGCATATCGGCTAAGCACTCCCACTGCATATGCAAATCCCGGACGAGTTATTGTCGCGAGAAACATGAGGCTACCGATAGCTGCTTTATACGGAACATTGTTCGTACTCCCATCCCCACTATTTTCAAAAATTGCAGAAATTTTTTTTTTTAGAGAATTAAACGTTATTTTTAAATTTTCATCACGATATTTTAGAAACAGATACAGTCTTTCTCTACTTTTCGACGCGATTGCACCATCATCAACATAAATTAGTAAGAAAAAAGTTTTTCTTTATCACAATTACGGCCCTCGTCGTTTGCACGTGACGTGTGCTGTATCGCTCCGTTATATTCGTTAAATTACGGGTGTTTTAAAGTAGTGCATAGTGCTATAAACGGTTAGTGGTGTTCATCTTGTCTTAGTTAACAAGTAAAAGTGCATTGTTTGGTCGCTTTTATTCGGAAAAACATTTTATTTTACCTTTAAGCATTTGAGTATCGTGCTGGTTATGTGCTGGTTACGTTACAATTATGGTGGCATGTGCTGTTCGTAATGGATCTATAGCGAGAGGGGCGACGGATTCTCTAGCTTGTGGAAGGTGTAGCGTATTCTCACATTTGACTTGTCTAAATTTGGCGACTAAGAATATTGTAAGTATAAACAAAAAACTGAAGCTTTGAAACTGCACTAATTGTTCGAAATCCTTGGGAAAGTAAAGTACACTTCATCGTGGGTCTCTCTCCTCTGTTTTGTCTGAGGACTGGGGCCCGGAGTGGAAGCATTAATCTTCAACGCTATTTCTAAGGGACAGGAGTCCGACCGTCAAAAAATCACTTCTTTGTTGCAGGATTTTGAGGCTAAACAAATGGCTTCTAATAATTCATTCAAGGTAGCTATCAAAGGAATAAAAACCGATATTGTTAAAGATACTTCCCGCATCGTGGTATTAGAGGAGACCACGTCCTCGAATGTGACGGACATTATCAAGCTCCAAACGGATTCCGAATTTATTTTAGACGAGAAAAAGGTTTTGAAGACTCAGGATTCTAATTTCATAAGTAGATGTAATTACTTTAAAAAAATGTGCTCTCTTCAACACTTGAGGTTCATGGATCACCTGCCAAACAGTCGGAGGATTTGCCCGCTACTTTCTGCCCGATTGCTGCAGCTTTGGAGGTGCCTCTCAAAAAAGATGATATATCATCTATTTTCCGCTTAAGAGTCTTAAGGAGCAATATAACTTCTCAGAACATGCAGAAAAAAGCGCAGAGTCACAACTAAAATGATTGGATGGTGTGAGGACATTTCTCTGCATACAAGAGAATCGCTGTCTAAAAACAATCTGCTCATATATAGTGCTGCTCTACAACTTACAAGAAGTAAGAAATTAAATACCTTTCGACGACAGGGGATAAGATTTTTTGCCGTAAAGAGGATGGTTGGCCCAGAATTTTGTTGGCCAACATACACGACCTTGATGCCCTCCGTTAAGACGTCTTTAGCATTGCACTGCATCATGTGACCCTCGCAGCTGATCATCTACTTGTTTGGCAATTTTTCTTGCATTTTTCTATTCTCCCTAATTTTACGAGTATAGGTTTGCACGTCAAGGTTTGTTTTTTGAAAAACTATAGGCATTATTATGCATAATTGATTATTATTTTTATATATGGATTTGTTACTAATTTATTTAACAACGAGTCGCAATTTTTTAAAGATTTTTTCTTCGCCTTTGTGCATTTAATTTTAGGCCATTTTTAAGTTTAATCGGTCAATACTTGGAAACTAAATCTTTAATGACATTCGTTATCTCTCTCTATACACTATTTTTTCAGAGTAGAATCAATTTTAAGACTTATCGTCCTCTATTGATTAGAATTTTTAGAGTATGAAGGTTGGACTGAGTTGGGTACTAGCAACTATTTTTGTTATAAATATCCTGCAAATCGTTATGCAACTAAGTTTATTCTCACTTTACAATGGATTCTTAAAATATTTGCCACGTGAATGCCCAATCTCTCTTGGCTCACATTCATGAGTCCCGAAATTTTGTTCAGCTCTTGTGCGTACCATATTAGAGCAGTCTTAGAGACATGGCTAACCTCGAATCACCCATCAAGTGTAGGGAGCGAGGGACTCTGTTTTGATGGAAGTCATTTATAAACCTCCAAATGCCTATTTTGGAACGGACCTTGAATCAAAAATTTTTACCCATGTACCTAACTTTAATAATATTATTCTCACAGGTGATTTTAATAGCAATTTGAATGCGTTCCCGAATAGACTTAATGATAGTAGATGTTCTTGATAAACTGAATTATTATAGCCAGCATCCTATTCCATTTCTATCTGATCACTATCTCATCAATATTAAATACAAATATATCTGTACCTAATCCACAAACCGTAACCAAACCCAAATAAAAAATCTTGCATATGTAGATGAGTGTAAGTTTCAGGAGCACTTAATGACTTATGATTGGGAAAAAATACTAAGAATTGAAGACATTAATAGTAAATTAAATCTTTTATGCTCTTACTTAATTTATTCGTTCGATCCGTTTGCGCCTTTGCATGTTCCACATAAACATAAAAATTCCGCTCCTTGGATCACAGTTGAAATCAAGAACCTTATGAAGGAACGTAATAATAAGTGTGGCCTGGCAAAGAGAACCAAAAATGCACTCATACACGTACAATTTCGTCAGCTAAGGAACTTAGTTCAATCCAAAATCAGGGACTTTTGTAATCAATATAATTACAATGCTATAAAGAACAAGAATAAAAATAAAAATATCTGGCACTTACTTAGACGCTTTTATCTAATTCCACCTAGGAATGAAGCCTCAGCTCATGCTTTCGATTCTAATGATTATTTAAGAGCATTCGCAGATCTACCATCTTTTAACTGCTGAAACTCTGTTATACCGTTTTCGGCAGTTCAGGCAAGCTCGAATTTTTGAGATACTGACTTTTTTTAGACATAACACCGGAAGTTCTCTTCGAGAAACTCTTCGAAATAAAAACTAACGCTTTAGGAACTGATGGTATATCTACAAAGATGATTCGATTGGAGCTTCTTGTAATTTGCCCCATACTCCTTCACATCTATAACTCTTCCCTTCTGGTGGGATTTTTCCCTGATCTATGGAAAAAGCGCTGATTCTCCCTATCCTTAAGATTTCTAGTCTCTCTTCCCCTAATGATTTCCGGCCTATTTCGATACTTTGTGCTATGTCCAAGTTGCTAGAACATATTGTGCGTTCGCAACTTACGAGTTACCTAGATGCAAATAGGCTACTCGATCCGCTACAATCGGGCTATCGGGAACATTACATTAACAGCCTCCCTGAAAGTTACTTCAGACTTTAATATCGCTATTGAAAAGAAGCAAATATTCATGGTTCTTTTATTTGATTTTTGTGGAGCTTTGTATACTATGGATCACAAGCTTCTTTTGAATAAACTTTGTAACCTTAATCTATTCCGTACTGCAATTGCGTGGTTCGAATCCTACTTAAAACCGTGTTCAACAAGTGCTTAACGATGAGGGTGAACGGTCCCATTGGGTGGGGGTCGAGAGTGGAGTCCTCAGGGCTCCACTCTTGCCTCCCTCCTTTTTGGTCTATCCACCTCTGATCTTGGTAGTGATCTTGAGCATTGTACGTACCATAAATACGCTGACGCTTTTATACTATATGTCTCTGGTCCTACCTCTTCCATTAATAGTTTGATTGCGAGTGTTAAGAAGGATATTTTTATAGTGAATCAATGGGCACTGAACAATAGGTTAACGCTGAACCCTTCAAAAACTAAAGAAATTATTATTGGACAGTCCTCTTCCCCGTCCACTGCTACATTAGCGTCCACCTCTTAGCTTAAGGTTGATGGCCTTGCCATTGCCTTCGTTGATTCGGTGAGGGATTTAGGGTAAATCCTCAACCGTACCCTCTCCTGAAGAGCAAATCCTTGAAATCTCGAGGAATACCTTTAGAGTACTCCAAAAGCTTAAAAGGAACAAGGAATCCTCGCCAACTTCAACTCGGATTCTATTTGTTAAGAGTCTTATCCTCCCGTTATTTGATTATGGGTGTATTATGTACGATGATATCACAGATGAACTGAATTGTAAACTCGAGCGAGCCCTTAATGCCTGGGTCCGATTTATCTATGATGTACAGAAATATGAGCACATTACACTATGGCGGCAACGGGTGGGATTTGTTAATGCAGCTAGGAGAAGACAATTTTTTATGGGTAATCTAATTAACAATTTCTTTTATAACAAAACCCCTTAATATCTTCCAGATCTCTTTGAAAACAGAAATGTGCATTTACCTGCTCAGTCTAGGCTTCATGTAAGAAAAAGGGTCCTTACAGTTCCACGTCACAAATCTTGTAAGTTGCAAAGATCCTTTATGCTGAGGGTGCGCGTCTTTGGAATAAGTTACCCTAGCTGATAATTCCTGTACAGGAACCTGGGCAGGAACCTGACAGGTTTTTTTTTAAGGTTCCTGAAAGAGGGAGAGAGAGAGAGAGAGTGAGAGAGAGAGAGAGAGAGAGAGAGAGAGAGTGAGAGGGGAAAGAGGGAAGAAAGTTTGTCATAAGGACAACCGCAGGATTTTGCCGGCAGCAAGTGCTAATCTGAAAAACTGCACACACACACACACACACACATGCGTAATTTGAGAGTCCCTTTCGGTCGTCGGGGTAACCGAATTAACATGGAAAATCGAGATTCGAGGGTGTTAGGACTTTCGAGAGGAACTCGGTCAGAACTCGATGACGAATTCAACCGCGAAAGTGCCAACTACGAAAGGTTGAATCGTGCTACTCCTTCTCCCCGACGTATCTGCAGCTCTAGAGACCTTGGGAAAAATTGTCCTTAACTGGAAAATAACGTTTGACGGGAGTGGTAAAACTAGCGCCGAGGATTTTCTGACGCGCATAGAGGATCGCACCAGGCTTACCAAAGTCGCCGATGAAGATTTCTTGCCAGCTATGCTAGTTTTATTGGAAGGCGTCGCGTTTGAATGTTTCAGAAACCACAAGTTGAAGTTCGCAAATTGGGAGGAATTCAAAAGGACGTTTAGATATCGTTTTGGGAATGACGATTTTGAGAGACGCGTCCGTGAACAAATCTATTCTAAGATCCAAGGGAAAAACGAGCTTAAGACGACTACCTGACGAACCTAGAGGGCCTAATCAATTGCTCGAAAATGATATGCCGACGGTAGAGCAGTTGGATTGGGCTCATAGAAGACTTAGGCCGGAATTCCATAGGATAATTCGCTGCTCTTATTACCGATATTTTGACGAACTCTCGCGACTCGATAGAGGTTGGGAGAAAGAGTGAACAGCCATTAAAGAATACAAACCACCCCCTAATCCCGAGAGTTTGTTCCTGCAAGATTTTGCCTACCGTCATTCAATGGCACAAAAACCTACAAAGAATAGTTCCTCGGCCATTGTCGAGCAAGATTCCGGCTCGACTATCAACGGCCACGGTAAATATAGGAACGGTAGGACAGGCGGAAGCAGCGGTAACGGTATGGGCAACGGGACCCAGAATAACAAGGTTCAATTCGGAGGGAAGCAGCAGAGCTCGACTACGCCCACTGCTTCCACTTCAGAAACAAATTCCCGAGAAAACGTCTCCGGCGTTTCAGGCGAGGTCACTTGTTTTAGATGCAGACAGGTGGGGCACTACCAAAAAGGCTGCGCTCAGCCTCGTCAATTGATTTGTTTCGCGTGTAACAAGGAGGGCTTTATCCTTAAGACTTGCCCGGATTGCGTTAGACCTTGATGAAATAGTGACCGATGAAGGTATTATACAAAATTTTTCCGATCTTGATCAGATCGCTGGCATATTGCAGACCGAGTTGGTACGCGGTAGAGTGCATCTTATGATCTCTATCGATTCCTTCTCGGTCGATGCCTTGTACGATCCCGGTTCGACGATGACACTCATTCGTGGCGATTTAGTCCCAAAGATCCTTGACGCTCTGGGCAAAGATTTAGACAGCTCTAGAAAATCTTCAATGGTATTGGCAAACAGTTCCAGAGACGAGATTTTAGCTGTGGTCGAGCTACTCTTGACTTTTGACGCGATTAATAGGGTATGCGAAGTCAGGGTAGCCACCAATTTGGATACCGAGTTTGTCTTAGGTCTAGACGCGAAATCAGATTTTGACATGGTATTTTCGGCGCGTTTTATGGAGATTTTGATGCCAGGTATGGACGGACAGGTCTATCCACTTGATACATGGATAACCACGGAAGAAAACTTTGGCGGCATTTTAGATCTATTGAACTTCAGGAGTTGATTGAGAGTAAAATAGTTCCTAAGAGGGAGGGCCACGTAAACGCTACACACTTGGTAAAGCATCACATAGATATTCAGGGCCACGCACCTATTAGGGAAAGATATCGTATGGTTTCTCCTAAGGTGCAGGAGGCCATGTATGCGGAAGTAGATAGGATGCTTGCCGAGGGCGTGATTAAGGAGTCCTCTAGCGAATGGTCTGCCCCTATAGTAATGGCTAAAAAAGGCGACGGGGGCTATCGGCTTTGTCTAGATTTTAGGAGGTTAAACGCCATCTCTAAGAGGAATGCCTACCCCCTCCCATATATGTCGGACATACTAAGGTAACTCCGAGCCTCTAGATTCATCTCTAAGATTGATTTTAGCCCTCTGGACGAACCTTGCCAGGAATATACAGCATTTGTGGTTCCTGGCAGGGGGCTCTTCCAGTTTGCTCAGATGCCATTCGGACTGATGGGGTTCCGGCCACCTTTCAGAGATTGATCGACAAGATTATCACTCCCGAAATGAGACCTAACGCGCTCTCCTCTCTTAACAACATCATTGTGGTCACTGAGACATTTGAGGAGCATCTGCGTTGGTTGGAGAAGGTTCTCGATAGGATTTCCGAAGCAGGCTTGACCATTAACCCGGACAAGAGCAAATTTTGTTGTGCCGAAGTCCGATACTTGGGTTTTATAGTCAAGAATCAGGGGTTGAGGCCAGACCCGAAAAAGATAGCTCCCATCTTTACGTACCTAGCTCCACGCACGGTTAAACAGCTCCGTAGATTTATGGGGTTAGCTTTGTGGTACAGGCGGTTCATCCGTGACTTCGCTGAAGTGGCGGAACGCTTGACCAGACTATTCAGGCTGGATGTAAGATGGAATTGGGCCGATGAACAGCAGGAAGCTTTCGATTGGTTGAAGGAAGCACTAACCTCTGCACCCATCTTGGCTTATCCTTCATGCGGCGACGTAGAAGAGAACCCCTTTCACCTCCAAACGGACGCTAGCGCCACTGGTCTGGCATGGTGTTGTCTCAGGTCCAGGACCGTCAGGAGAAAGTAATCGCTTTCGCGGGTCGCACCTTGTCTGCGGCAGAGCGCAATTATACGGTTACCGAGCGGGAGTGCCTCGCAGTGGTTTTCGGGATTAAGAAGTTCCGACAGTACCTGGAGGGTTTCCATTTTAAGGTGATTACGGACCACAGTAGTTTGAAATGGTTGTGTAATCTGAGAAACCCTACCGGTAGACTCGCAAGATGTTCCCTCGAACCTCTCGAGTACGACTTCGAGATAATTCACCGTAAGGGAACCCTACATCGCGTACCGGACGCCTTGTCCAGGATGACCGAGGACCACGAGTTATCGATTTCGTTAGCTACTGAGCAGGTCGACATTGACCTGGTTTGTTTTCTGATTGGTTTTTTTTTTTTAAATTTCTGGGTTGTTTTCTGATAGGAAGGTCGAAAACGATAAGTTATACCGTCATAGGCCGAATGAAATTACCGACCAGTTGATTCCGGACCTTGAAGCATGGAAGTTGGTTGTCCCAGAAGATTTTCGGGCTAAGGTATTGAAGGAGGCACATTCCGGGCCTCAATCCGGACATCTGCGGAGCGACAAGACTTATGCGCGAGTGGCCCTTAGATATTATTGGCCTGGGCTATACTCAGATGTCGCACAGCTCGTCCGGAAATGTGACCCTTGCCAGAGGTGTAAGGTGGAACAGGCTCGCCCGGCTGGCATGTTGGGGCAACGAATCGTCGAGCAGCCCTGGGCACTAGTAGCCACCGATGTCATGGGCTTTTTTACCCGAAGTGCTTCCGGTTATAAGCACATCCTAGTTTTTCAGCACCTCTTCACTAAATGGGTGGAGGTGCTTCCGATTAGAACAGCTAACGGCCCTACCATCAAAAAGGCCTTTCAAGATTTTATCGTATCGCGTTAAGGAACCTCGGATGTGATACACACGGACAATGGCACCGAGTTCACCAATAGGCTTGTGGAACAGAAGTGCAAGACCATTGGAGTTATCCACACTACGAATCCGGTTTACCAGTCACAGGCCAACCCCAGCGAATGCGTCAACCGCATATTGAAGACTATGATTGTAGCTTTCCTCCACAAGAATCAAAAGGATTCGGCCGCCCACCTCAGCGAGTTCTGATTCGCGTATAATACCGCCTCCCACGGTACATTGAAAGTCTCACCAGGGTCAGTACACGTCAGAAATATCAGGATCTGCAGTTGGTTGTTCGATTTTAATAAAACCGTGTGAAATTGTAATGTTATACACAAGAAATTTCAACCCTCAAGGATTTTCGAAAATTTTCAAAATTACGGAAGTTACGCCATGTTGAATTTCGGAGTAACATTTTTTTGAATTATCGATATTTCTGGAAATGCTGATTGGATTTTAATAAAATTTGGACATGTTAGAGTTAAAATAATATATCTTGAGAATATAATACAATTAATGAAAAAAAAATTTTTTTTGCCCGGAAAAAAGTAAAAAAAAAATTTTGATTTAATTTTTCGTGAATTACTCCCCTTTTAATTTTTTTTAAATATTGATACAATGATTCCTTGTGAAATCAGCTTTCTTTTACAAAAAAAAAATTCATGGAGACTCTTATAGGTCCCAAGATATCGTCATTTTAGCGAGACCGTGCACCGCCTCTCCAGTGCGGTGCGGTGTCAGTATCGCGGCGCACGAGCAGTTGAAGGTCTTTTGTTTTAGTATTACACCACTTTTTCGCCGCTACCTTCATGCTCCTACAGACTTCAGATGTTTTGCGATGCTCTTTCCTATATTTGGCAGCTCGCATATCAGAACGTAAGGATTGCCAGAGTTAGATTCAAGTTATTAGAGAAAATGACGCCACCACGCATACCTCGTTGTTTGAATCCGTTTGAAAAAAAGATCCATAATAAAATAGATGTGAAGAAACTCCGTCTTTTTTCTACATCAATTAGTAAAAAGTTTTCAGTTTGCTCGGACAATCATATTTGTGATACATACCGCCTAGAAATTCCAAATCATAGATCTGATACTCAAGTAATGCATATCCAAAGTTCTTCTGATACAATGGAATTCAAACAGGTTGAAAACTTGCCTGAAGCTGGTGATGATTTTTCTAAAGAGATTGAATTTGATCAGGCTGAACATCTACTTCTAGTTGCTGATTATATCGATGAAGATTCAGAATGTGACGTTGAAAGAGAAGATAATATTTCTAAGCTGAATGAAATTTTGCAAATCTTAAGAGTTTCATCTATTAGTAAGACTATGGATCTTCGAACACATACTACACAAAGAAAGAAGGTAGCCGAGATTAAGACAGCTCTTGACGTTTAAATGAAAAAGGTATTCAATTGCATTGAAGATGACTGTAGTAAGAATGATATAAAAGAACTTACTAGCGAAATTAAAGAAGAATTGGATAAAAAACCAAGTAAATCTTATGCCGTTCAACTGTTGACTATGGTACCAAAAGGGTGGGGAATTCGCAAGATAGAATCAGA
>CAKNWT010302270.1:0-11240 GCA_932066315.1 Andricus coriarius | reverse complement strand
CTAAATTTTCCGGTATTTTCTCGTCTTTATTTATTACATATAGTAAACCGTTTGATCTTAATTCGCATGACAGAAAATCATGAAAATGTTCAAATTTAGTATTTTTAAGCAGTTTATAATCTCTTTTAACGCGGGTTAAGTTACCATTATTATTAAGTACTTGAATATTTATTGATTCTTTAAATGCTTCTTTTAAAGTTAAGGTAACTGCACTCGTGATTAAATCCTTTTGTGACTGTGTGCTTCCCCCAGATACAGGCTGATCATTATTTTTAGGGGTTGAATTAGTTACCTTATCTTCAGATTGTCTCACATCTTTATTTTGTGGCAGAGAAGCAGTACCGGAACCTCTATTCGTAGAGTTAGCTCTATCGGTATATGTCTCTGTGTCGGATGCTTCTTCTTCTAGTTGCTCGTTGTCATAAACACGGAGCCCATCTGTGATTTCTTGTAGGAGCCGCTGCATATCTCGGTGTTGATTTTCTCTTTCCATCGAGGATTTGCTGATTTCCGTTTCGCAGGCGACATATAGATCTTTTATTTTTGATATAGCATCTTTCTGTTCTGCCACCATTTCTTTATAAATGTTGATTATTTCTGTCACATTTTTGTCGATGTTGTCCGCCACTCTCTTGCTTGTGTTGATTGCTTCAATCGCAGTATTTAGAACATCGGCCTGTTTCTTCATGATGTTAGAAGTAGAGTTGCAGCAATCTTGAATAGTTTGCAACAGTTTCACCGTTAAGCCGTGTCCCTTTACCGCATCTCCATCTGTAAAATTTGACACCTTTTTTACAGATTCACAACGCATCTTAGGATTTGACAGGTCTTTATTTGTACTCAAATCAAAATCTTTATTTGATAGGACATTCGTTTCAAGCTTAGAACGGTTGTCAGAGGATCGATTCACCCATTTGCTATATTTATATTTTGTCAGATCAACATAAAATTTCTCTTGTCTGAGTACGGTGGGTTTTATTTTACCTGAATTCTTAAATACGACCTCATCAACCGGTGTAGGTAGTTTTTGTTTGCTTAAAGCGCCATCAGCACTCTCAATTTGAGGGTCACTTGTCGGCTTCTGGGCTGATTTTTCAGTCATACTGGCTTCAGGTTGATCCTTCTCTTTCTGATGGATTTCGCAAAAGGACACCTCGGTCTGGCCGTTCTGGTCACAACTCGTCTTTTTAACGTATAACAAGGCTAACCACTCATCTTCAGTCATACGTGACTTTTCTGTAAACATCATAATGTATGAGATATCTTTGTGCTGTGCTTCTGATTTATTTCTACCGAACACAAGCAAGAATAAATCGAAACAGATCGCAGTTTCAATACTCCGAACACAAGAGTATTTACGCTGTAATCTTGGTTATCAAAAGTTACAATGAAGAACACATTCAGAGCAACTTCCGATAACCCAACAGAGAATCGGTGTCAATAAGCTTAATAGTTATTAGATTAAATATATTTTTATATATAAATGCATTTATGTTTATACTCATGAGTTTAATTTAAATTATCACACGATTATAAATTATATGAACGCACCTGTCACATAATCATTCGTCTCCAAAACAAAGGTGACTGTCTCGTTTTCTATTCTAATCTTCAGTGTCTCGTCTTCGTGGTTTTTGAATATTCCAAAGGCTTCGGCGTTACTTTTCACAAAGGCTTTGAATATTTGATATTCCTCTGTATAAGAGAATTTTTAATTAGTTAACTTTAAATGAGCGCTCTTAACTAAAATTTCTTAATTTGCAATTTCTTAATTTATTTCGAAATAAAATATGAAAAATAATTTGATGTACACTAGTTGTATCTCAAATTGACATTTCAATCAGCTGATATCATTAGTTTGATTGCACATTTACCAAGTACTGAATACTATTAGTAGATAAACAAAAATTTAATTGAGATCCCGAGAGCGAGATATAGATATAACTTTCTTTCCACACATCTATCCCTTTTTAATGAACGAGCACCCCGGCCAGGAAGTAGAAAGAGACGGAGAAAAAGAGACAGAGTCAGTTCCGCTCTCCGCCACAGTCCCCCACCACCGGACTAGCGCGCTCGAGCACGTTTTCCTTTCCCGCTTCTATTCGATCCTTTGTTAGAATTTCACTTTTGTTGAACTATTTACACTTAATTACCTCAGAGTTATTAGTTTTACTCATCTTGATTAACCCCTGTCAATTTTAAGAACGAAACTTTAACGCACGTGCGTGGCCACGAGCACGTATGCAAAATTTGATATCGTTCTTTTCTTTATTGCGTGCACTCAACATTTTAAAACTCTCACTTAATCTCAATATTTTAAACATTATATGCACATATGTATTTCTTAGTGCAGCTCGCCAAATCGATTCACTATTTTATTATTAAAAAGAAACACCCCACTTCCAACTCTCTTCAATCCAATGAATCGTTCTCAACCTGCACTTACCGGCATTGCCATCAATCTCGTCCGCCATTGTGAAGAGAGACAAGCGTGCGCTTTTCCCTGATGTCGGCAGATCTACTCTCTTTTTTTCTGCAAATTTGCAACACTTTTAACTTTTACAACACAACACTATTTTTGCGCAGTGGAAGCGTGCTGGGCCCATAACCTGTAGGATAGGTGAATAATTGAGCAGAAATAAACGATCAAGGATTGATTTATTCAGAAGGAATCTTAGCACGTCTTCAGTAGCTTGACTAGCTTACAACTGGGATCGGTCAAAAGGACCGGCTAAGATGGCGGTAGCCTCGCGTTGTCATGGCTACAAGTATAATATCCGGTGTATGAATTAAGTCACATTTCCAACAGTTTTAATTTATCAGAAAAACACGATTTATTTTAGAAAGGGAAACTTTTCTGATGAAGGCCCGCAGTGAAAGCCGAAACGTAGAAAATACAAAACGATCTTTAAACAACTATAATCGTTTTTGATCTTTGTATTTATTGGACCTTGCGACCGAAGAAAGAAAATCTTTGAAACTTTGAAATTATATCAGCGGTCGACGAAAAAGGAGAAAAAACTTGGAATCTCGCTCCAAAAAGTTGCTTTAGATAATTATATTTATTCATTGATGTTTAAAGAGAGACAACTTTGAATAAATAAAGAAAGAAACAACTCCTCGGTACAGACAAGACGGTTTTAGGCTGCCCCGAAACTGAATAAAGGCCATATTTATGTTGAGAAAAAAGCAGAATTTAAAAAGAGGGTGAAACTTAAAAAAAATCAAATACTTTTTTTAATGTTTGAGAATGGGTTTCAACCCGTGTGAAAAAAGTCCCGTTTAGACCTAGGAGAAAATCGGTGCACATCAGTTCCGTACCGCGATCAAAATGCCCATCGGTAAACACTTACCCCCCCCCCCCCCCACAGATCTCCAAAAAAGTACAAAATATTTGCAAAAGAGAATCTTAAAAAATACAGCTTATACCATGAAAAAGATTACGTTATTGCACATAAGAAAAATCCACATTTCATCATATTTGTACGAAAATTTGTTTGAAAAATAGCCTTCGCGAAAAATAAAAACCGTGGTTTTCTCGCGTCTCTCTGCTGTGGATTAAATTTCAATGACGACATCTATGAAATCAACAATGTAAAAAATTTGAAAAAATTACATTAATGCTATGCACTGCGTCCCGGAAGGCGATATAAATGGAGAAAAAATGTAGAGAAGAACTGTGAATGTAGCGTTATTCTACATGGAAAAACCAAACAGAATAGACCCCTCAGACCTCCTACTTAGATCGTTTATTCGTTTTGCAGTAATTTGAAGTTTTTCAATTACAGTAATTTAATCGAAAATCGACATTTTTCTTTCTTTCAAGTTCAAATGCTACCAAGTATTCTTTACAACAATGGGATACATGCCTTCGATGTATTTTTTGCCGTAAAAAACGATGGTGTTATTAGTTTTACGCTACCAGACATCTAGAAAGCGCTAATGGCGTTTTTGTCGCGAATTATTTGGAAAAAGCTGTATTTTTAGGTTAATTTTATCAACTAGCGCATTCTAGATGATTTCTAGAATAAAACTAATAGCACCATTGTATTCTACGAGAAAAAATACATCAAAAACATGTATCACAATGCTGAATATAATTTTTAAGTATCCTTAAAGAGTTTGATAACAAAGTGATTTTTTCGCCAACCGGCCGCACTGGCAGCGTAGCGCATAGGCGCAGCATTTTTATTTTCATCAAGTTCAAGTACAACTAAACGTTATTTTCAAAAGTATGACACATGTTTTCTATGTATTTTTTCTCGTAGAACATAATAGTGTTATTTGTTTCAACGTTGGAATTGCCTGGCATGCGCTAGAGGCGAAAAATCATCAAAAACGCGGCTTTTCTTCTTACGATACATTACAAAACACGCCTCTAGCGCTTTCTAGTCAATTTTTATAATGAAATCAATAATATTATCGTCTTCTACGAGAAAAAATACACCAAAAAGATATACCCTACTTTTGAAAATAATGTTTGGTTGCTGTCAGTCCGGCTGACAGTCGCAATTTAATTGAATTTCATAAATAATTAAAAATGAAAATTCACTATGACTTATCAAGCGTACTTCTACTTTGAATAAATATGTACATGAGTGTGTATGAATAATATAAATTGTATATACACATAAGCGAGTAGGAGCAAGGAAATATGTGAAACATAAAAAACAATAATGATTTAATACCACAGTATTTATTTAATTGATTAGGTATGATATACACATATTATTATGCAACAGTAGCATATATTTTTAAACATTTTACAATATTATATGAACAAATTATTATTTACAAAAACAGAAAATATATTTCTATGATAATCAAATAATTGAATAAATAACATAGTTCCTTCAAAGATGTGATGAAGAAAATGCAACTACAGCTTTTTTGAATTTCAACAAATAGGAAGGATGATTTATTGCATTCATTTTAAATCTGTTCCAATAAATTAAAAATTCATGGTGGATAGACTCGCCTGCTTGTTCTGACCAAATGCCGAGGCCATCCCCATCGAGAAAACTGAGAGCATCTTTAATATGCTGCAAAATCACGTGTATCTTCAAAGTTTTGGAATTCTCAGTAGCTTCATACATTTTTTTGAATTCTTTAAAATTTTTATCTAAATCACTTCCAACTTTCTTAACAGAAACGCAACTTGTAACTATTTTATCCATGAGTTTGAATGCGTTTATGTAAGGCACCAATCGAAGTCGACCAACATTGTGATAAATCTCTGGATCGTCTAGCATATCAGCAGATTTTAATAGTTTGCGACAGGCGTTTTCTTCAAATATTCTTCCATGCTAAGACTTTGAAGAAAGAGATAATTTTTGTGGCCATAAAAATGCTATTTCGGAAAAGAGAAGTGGAACTAACCCGTTAAAAAACAAATGGTTTACGAAACCTTTAAGTAGATGTAATTCTGGAGGAACACATTTTTCAGTCACTAATTTATCATTATTTTCATCGAAGAGAGGTTCATTTACAGTACTATGAGCTTCTGAAGCTTTTTTCTTATTTTTTTTCCCCCCAAGAAAATTTTGTAGTCCCTTCTTAGATCCCCATATGTTTTTAATCTAGCGGAATCTTCATCAACATTGTCATTACATGATTTACCTAGATGTTTCAAACTTACGAAACAATATGGGCAAGGATATGTCGCAGTAGCTGTTTGCTGTCCATTGACTGTGAGTATCAACTTGAAATCAGCTACGAATTTAAATGAAATTTTGTTAACACCTGTCAAGTCAAATAAAATTTTCAAATTTTGATACGATTCTTTTATATTTGGCACAATGCACAGCATTAATAATTTTTTAACACTCGTTAATTTGACGCGAGATTGAACGTTAGATCTACCACGTTCAGTCTTCAACAGTTTCTTTGCTGGTTCATCACTTTCATCCCCACTGCTTAAATCATCATCAACATTAGATGAGTAATTATCAGGTGTACACTATCATGTTCTACGAGAAAAAAAAATGCATCGAAAACATGTGTCATACCAGGTGTATAAGCTTAAATCCGCTGTTTTTTAGGCAAAAGAAAGTCGTTTTTTTTTGCAGAAAATAAAATAAACTTTATTCAAAGTATTTTCCCTCGCTTGCTGTACATTTTCCCTATCTCTCGGGCAATTCGTGTATACCACGCCAAAAAAAGTCTTTATCTTTCGATGCAAACCACTCGTCAAGCCATTTTCCGACGTCTTCGTACGAATCCAAGTGTTGTTCAGCGAGCGCGTGACCCATTGACGAAAACAGGTGGTAATCAGAAGGGGCCAGGTCTGGTGAATAAGCGGGATGAGGTAGCACCTCCCAGTTGAGTGCTTTTAAGTAGTTTTGGACCATTTTTGACGTGTGCGATGGGGCGTTGTCGTAAAGAAAAATCAGCTTCTGATGTCTTTCTTCATAATACGGCCTTTTTGCGAGCAAAGTACGGCGCAATTTGATTAGTTGTTGGTGGTAGCGGTGAGCATCGACAGTTTCACCAGGTTTTAATAGCTCATAGTAGACGACACCCTGCTGATCCCACCAAACGCACAGCATCGTCTTGCGTCCAAAGCGATGAGGTCTTGAGAAAGAAGTTGATGGTTGTCCGGGATCGACCCACGATTTTCTTCGTTTCGGATTCTCAAAATAAATCCACTTTTCGTCTCCAGTCACCACACGATGCAGAAACGACTTTCTTTTGTGCCTAGCAAGCAAGATTTCACATGTGTTTTGGCGTCGCTCCATCTGCCTATCGTTCGATTCATGGGGTACCCATTTTCCCATTTGTTGGATCTTTCCCATGGCATGCAAACGCATGGAAATGGCCGGTTGAGCAACACCTAACTGATCGGCAAGCATTTTTTGTGTTTGTGTATCGTCCTCATTCAAAAGAGCCTGTAATTCATGGTCCTCAACTTTTTTGGGCCGATTTTCACGCTTTTTGTCACTCAAGTCAAAATGACCGTCTTTGATCCGACGAAACCAGTCTCTGCAAGTTGTTTCCGATAAAGCACTGTCGCCATAGGCCTTCACAAGCATTCGATGTGATTCGGCAGCCGATTTCTTCAAATTGAAGCAAAAAAGTAGAGCTTCCCGCAAATGCTCCTTTTCTGGCACAAAACTAGACATGATTACTCAAGGAAAAATTTATGTTGTTGCATAAAAAAACTGAATATGTGCACTGATTTATGTAGCCAGGTGTCGAACTCACACAAAAAAAAAGCATGACGTTTCTATTGTAGCTAAATCTGTTCACTACCGCCATCTCTGAGAAAACAGCGGATTTAAGCTTATACACCTGGTACTTTTGAAAATAACATGTGGTTGTACTTGAACTTGATGGAAATAAAAATGCTGCGCCTATGCGCTATGCTGCCAGTGCGGCCAGTTGGCGAAAAAATCACTTTGTTATCAAACTGTTAAAGGGTACTTAAAAATTATATTCAGTATTGTGATACATGTTTTTGATGTATTTTTTCTCGTAGAATAGAATGGTGTTATTAGTTTTATTCTAGAAATCATTTGGAATGCGCTTTCTAGATGGCTGGTAGAGTAAAACTAATAACACCATCGTTTTCTACGGCAAAAAATACATCGAAAGCATGTATCCCATTATTGTAAATAATACTTGGTAGCATTTGAACTTGAATGAAATAAAAATGTCGATTTTCGATTAAATTACTGTAATTGAAAAACTTCAAATTACTGTAAAACCAATAAACCATCTAATTAGGAGGTCTGAGGGGTCGATTCTGTTTGGTTTTTCCATGCAGAATAACGCCACGTTCACAGTTCTCTACATTTTTGCTCCATTTATATCGCCTTCCGGGACGCCGTGTATGGTATTTTGGCTATACAGACGTCAAAAATAAATTTCAATATATTAATAACGATTAACGTAAAATGCAATTGAATAATTATTAACTATACCAAACCTCAATTTTTTTAGTATTTAACTAATTTTGCTAATAGCCCCATAGTCCAGTCATCTGGTAGTTTGGTTCTCGAAAATTTCCCACTTGGAATGTTTTCAATGAGAAAGTTTCATTAAGGGGTCCCTTTTAACATATCAAAAATGTTAGAACAGATAAATTGCCAAACCGGTTTTTTTTTTCGAAAACAGTACCAAAAGTTACTTTTGCTTGGACGGATTATTCCCATTGCATTTTAGAGCAAAATTTCCAACAGAAAAAAGAAAGAGAACAAAATTATGAGAAAATTTTGTTGAACAAATAATCCGCTATCTTTCACAGGTTTCAAGTTAGGATATATTGGAAAAACTCCACTTTTTTGGATATTCAGCGAAAAATCACTATGTTTTATAAAACACTGTGTACCTTTGCAACTAACTACTACACGGAAAAGTGTTTCACAGGTGAGTGAAAGTAGACTCAATTTTCTGTGATTTCAAAAAAAGAACAATGTCCTATCTGTAATAGGTCACATGTTATGACCCCTCAAATTTGGCCATTTTTTCCTGTTTTTATGGGCAAAAAAAAAGTTTTTTAGACATTTTTTTTGGGAATTCAAGGTTTTAAAAAAATCACATTTTTTTTTTTTCCTTTTTTGACTAAAAAGAAAAATTTTTTTTTTTTGTTGAAATACCTCGTTTCCTGTGGACCCTACGACAAAGTTTATACAAAACAAATGAAAGTGGAGTCAATTTAGCGTATTTTCAAAAAAATAAACTGTTCTAGCCCTAATAGGTCACGAGATATGACCTTGGAAAGTGCACTCCTTCTGCAAAGAGGCAGCTAAGGTTACCGCAAAGTAGATAGATAGAATAAATAAATAACTGTTTATAACAAAAGTTTGCTATCACCACTAGTGATTAATTTTTGCCCCTTTTTTAGTATTTTCGTGGTAGAAAAGTGATTCTAATTGATTGAAAATGTGTGATATGTTTTTTTATCAATAAAAGAATATTTTTTAATAATAATTTTTCATAATAAAATAATTACATGTGCCTTGGAGTTAAGTAGGGGAGACCGGGGTGAGCTGAACCACTTTTCATTGTTCGACTTTTTATATTTTTTGTGATGAACTTTTTCAAAAAATATAATTGTTACCTTGTTTTTTACACCTTAGACTTATATAACTACAAGTATTAACAGTTTAATTTGATAACTGAGTTCATTAAAAGCGAGATTAGATGATGCGGAAAATGGTTCAACTCGCCCCAGGTCCGGAGCGAGTTGTACATACATGCGGAGCGAGTTGCACCACTTTAGCGGAATCAATAATTTTGAAATCGTGATTTAAATCTTTAATCATTTATCATATTACATACCTTTTTTAGAGGAGTAGAACCTTTTTTTCATTTTCTCCCCTCCTCTTTTACTTTTTTACTTATTTCTTGGTCTTCCTCTCTTCTCCGTTTCTTTTTTCTCTGTCGCCTTTTTTTAAGTTACAAAAGTCTTTTAAAATATTTTGTTTCGTCAGTTTCAGTTCTCTTTTTTCTTTTTTGGCTTTCAATTCGTCTCTGATAGGACCATCAGTAGAACATGCAAATAATACCACGAATATTAGTGGTTCAACTCGCCCCATATGCAAGTGGTACAACTCGCCCTGACATGCGATTGACATTAAACAATATGGAATTTTGTTGTTGCTAAAAATAAAACCTCAAATCCTTGAAGGGTATACTTGAAGGTATATAATAAATCCAGCAGGTCGATTGTTTAAAATTAATATGGTTTACAGAGAGCTTGGGATCGAAAAATTGAAACTTGTTAAAATTTACTTACGAGCCACGAAAACAAGTTTTTTAGGATAACTTTGGACAATGCAACAGGTAAACAAAATAACTTCAGGGACCATTCAAGTTTCAAGTACATAACTTCGAGTTAATTTGATGGCGCCTCATGACGAATACTTTAGAAGATAAAAACGTACTGGTTCAACTCGCCCCTATGTTCAACTCGCCACGGTCTCCCCTACGGAATTAAATACAGAAAAAGTATTCATTATAAGATATTGTTACAAAAAATTATTTCAAAACTTTTTCTTTCTTAATAAAAAAAGACATGTAACACATTTCGAATCAATTGCCAGCACTTTTTTTCGCCACAAAAGTACACAAAAAGTACTCAAAAGTTGTTATGACAAGATAGTGTTAGAAAATATTATTAAAACCCTATTTTTTATAGATAAGAATTAAATATATCACATTTTTAATCAAATATAATTACTTTTTTGTTAAAAAAGTACTCGAATAGTACTCAAAAGTGGCTATGGCACTTTTTGCCATGAAAGTACTAAAAAAGGGCCAAAAAGTAATCACAAGTGGTGATAGAAAGCTTTTGTTATAAACAATTATTTATTCATCAATGGCAAAAGACGTTTTATACACATGATAAATGAGATATATACACTTATTTGGGGCAAAAACTTCTTAATATGAGCGCAATTCTACTAATAATAATTGTTTATAACAAAATCTTGTAATAGCCACTTTTGAGTACTTTTTGAGTACTTTTCTAACAAAAAAGGAATTATATTTGATTGAAAATGTGACATATATCATCTTTATCAATAAAAAAATAGTTTTTCAATCATATTTTCTATCACTATCTTGTCATAACAACTTTTGAGTACTTTTGATGTACTTTTGTGGCAAAAAAAAAGTGATGACAATTGATTTGAAATGTGTGGCATGTTTTTTTTATTGAGGAAGAAAAATTTTTTAAATAATTTTTGTAACAATATCTTACAATGAATACTTTTTCTGCATTTACTTCCGTACTTAACTTCAAGACACATGTAATTCGCAGTAATTTCTGTAAATTGTACATAATATGCTGTGACTATTTTTTTAAATCAAAAACAAGTAATTATTATTTTATGAACAATTTATGATAAAAAATATTTGTTTATTGATAAAAAAACATATCACATATTTTCAATCAATTATAATCACTTTTTTGCCACGAAAATACTAAAAAAGGGGCAAAAAGTAATCACTAGTTGTGATAGCAAGCTTTTGTTATAAACAGTTATTTATTTATTAATGGCAAAAGACGTTTTATACATGATAAACGAGATACATACGCTTATTTGGGACAAGAAATTCGAAATATGTGCGCAGTTCTACTTTACGGTACGCTTAGCTGCCTCTGTGCAGGAAGAGTGCACTTTCCAAGGTCATATCTCATGACCTATTAGGGCTAGGATAGTTTTTTTTTAATTACGCTAAATGGACTCCACTTTCATTTGTTCTGTGTAAACGTTGTCCTAGGATCGACAGGA
>CAKNWT010302259.1:0-10230 GCA_932066315.1 Andricus coriarius | reverse complement strand
ACACCGGCTCCAAGTAGGACCGCGGTAAATCACACTCATGGCCACGTCTCACAACCGTGAGATGGGTGGTCACAGGACACGATTAAATCACAACGACAGGCCGGCGAAACCCTCGTGTGTTTTGAGGGCACGAAGGGACCCAAGGACGACAGCTTTCTGCATCCATTTCGCAAGTTCCTTGGCATATTTTTGGCACATGGACATGGTTTTAAGGTTACGAACCAGTCATAGTTTCGCACCTCCAAAAGCACCTATCACAAGAACAATTATTTGTACCTAATATTTTAGGTACAGTTTTGGCAGCTTCCTTTTCAGGTCTTGATACCTTTCCTCCTTTTCTTTCTCCTTGGCAGTGATGTTATATTCGGACAGGACTGAGAATTCGATCACGAACATAGGTCGTTTCTCGAAGTCTTGGAGAACAATTTCAGGCTTCGAGTATGCAACGGAGACTGCCCAAATAACAATCGTGCGACGCACGCTTCAAGCACGCGTGCGAGGCGTACGATGCGACCCATATCGCACGCAAATGGCAAGCACATTCCGTGATAAAGTGATGGGTGCATGCGTGCGTGCACAATGAGGCTCATTCAGCCATCACTCATATTTCGTCGTAGTCCTTGCCCAATAAATAGAAACAATATATCAAGAATATTTTTTACTGATCAAATTCGATTTAGTTGAATCAAATTAATATCTTATTTGAAATGATTGATGTATTTATCTTATTTCAAATGATATTTGTACCTGTATCGTACATGCGCAGAGTTTTCAAACTTCACGGTTCACCGAACATCAATGCCGACGTTGCCGTCAGTGAGGTTATGTGAGCGTCATGTTGTGGTGTACGCTAGCGCTTTTTCAGTCGTTATAAAATTTCAACGAGCTCGATCATTGCGATATTATTCTTCGTATATTCGAGCATTAATTAATATTAGCGTGCCACGAATTGTGTTAAAGAAACTGGCAAGTAAAGAAAAATATAAATATATATTTTCTTCTAAATAGCAGAAAATTCAAAGTTAGGTTAAAAAATCTGACTTTTTCCACGTGTATATATGAAAAAACATAAAAAAATCAGAAAATCATTTGTATTTTTAGAATGCCCGAAACCCTAACAATGGTTAAAGAAGTACTTTCCTTCTCGACTTTTGCTCAAAATTTGTACACGTTGTTTTCTTTATTTTTGGATTTAAAAAATATTGTATTCGTATTTTAATAAAATTTATGTTCTTATTTATTTATAAAATTTCTTATTATTGTAAAATTCATTATGGTTTTCAATATTTTACGCTAGTCATAGAGGGGATGCACTTCATCGACACGCGTGCGACTCGCAGGACGTGCGAAGCATATGTCAGGCATATGCAGACACATCTGTTTGGTGATCTGCGTGACACGCGTGACGATTTATTCGCTCTCGTGCCTGCACCGTGCGTGGCGCCATGCGCGCATATTGTTGTCTGGGTGCTGTCCGAAAATCGTAGTTCCAGAAAATTTGGCCGCATTATGTCTATAGATGTACGTGGTTCCTGCGTGCGTGGGACACCCCGATAGTATGTGTTCCAGGTACTCAGCGTGTGCATGACATGCTCTGCACCTATCGCTGGGAACTTCTTGACATAAAATGGGGTCACGGTATGCTAAGGTGGAAATCACACCGTCCTGGGATGCAAAAATAAAAGCTTCTTTACCTGAATTAAGCCCTGATGATCTGAGGAAAGCAAAAGTTTGCTCGTTCGACAAGGACCGTTTTCTACATTCCTGTGAAAATTTCCGTGCATTTTCCTGTCGAGTAACTCCTAATGGAATTTTGGAACTTCTGCTTTCTTCACTTCGGCTTTCAGAAGTAAAGCATCTAGATGGAGTAATGCACAACTCGGTTATGAAGACACTGGAGATTCAGATGTCCGCATCCGCCTTGACGGCGTGAAATGTATAATGCGGAACTGACGAATTGATATGCAAACTTTTATGCATATGCATGATCTTACGTGTGGTGACATCAAGGGCCTTAAGTTCGTTCTTCGTCCACTGAAGCACCCCAAACGAGTAGAGTAGAACCTGTAAATTAGCAGGTTCTCTCGACAGCTTGCTACGCCTTTCTTCGGGCCATGTTATTCGTACATCTCACATCTCACAGGCTCAATTCGCCGAAAAATCCTGCTGTTTAGGACAGCTGTAAGGATCTCATTAGTGTGTTCAAACAAGTTATTGGGTTGTCTGGGTTGGACAAGTTGCCTCTTTTCGGTAGAAGTATAGTGCGTCCTAACACCAGCCACTGCGGAATGGGCGTCTCCGACTCTTAATATGAGAATTTAAATCGAGATTTAATTAATTAATTAATATATGCGGGCCAAATGTTGCTGTGTAGAAGTAAGCTTCATCCACCAGAAGTTTTTGATACAATCTGGTCCAGTACCGGAAAAGTTCTTCGTCCCTCTAAGTGCTTTTTTCACCTCTTCCGCAGTGATTGATGGACATTCCTCCTCAGATTTTATGAGGAGATTTTATCGTAGCAGTCTAGCAAGTTATCCTTGAGTTGATTCGTCCACTCAATGTGGGCGTTTTGCCGGTTCGTCGTCATGTTTCCATTTAAATTATTTTCAGCACCCCGAACCCATTGTCGGGTGCTCTGCGCGTTCGATCGTTTTGAACCGCATTTACAACATTTTGGTGTTTGGTGGTATCATTATTGTTCCCACGAGCAGCTAAGGAAAGGGTTCGTCCATCCTTGTAGAGCCTTGCATGCAAGGATAAGGCTGCATACTCTGAGAGGTCGCCCGGTATCCCAGAGTCACCGTTTAAGACAACTCACCCAGGTGCCAGGTGCCTCCGTTGTCCAGTGGAAGGCACAGTAAATATCAGACGAGTTCACATTGACAAGAAACGAGTAGAGGAATAACGACTCTAAATTTACTTATACAAGTGAAAGGCCTAGCAAATTTAGGGTCTGTGTATCATAACAAGTTCTGCAATAACAGCTCGAGCTGTTAAGGAATGGATCAAGTAATGCTAGTTATATGTTTGACGACTTTATTGTTTGCTTCAGGATCAAAATGCTTCAAAATTGCATAATTGCACTTTTGAATTATGCAAGTTGTTGAAAATCTGTAAAGGGTTTTGCAAATCTAAAAAGATTCAAAACCGTAAAATCTGATTTTGAATAAAATGTTTAATTCCTTATTAAATCGCGGAATGTCCAATGACAATTTGGAATTCTTCGTTGTTTTAAACCATTCACTTGTACAATCTTGCTACAAAGAGTGCATACAAGGTTATTTCAGGGTATTGCGTAGATTTATCAACGATGGCAGGGCTTGCGAGCACGCGAAGTATACCAGTGCCTAAAAAAATCTCTATCCTAATATTAAACTGAGTTTAAATTTGGGAGTTTATTCAAAAGTAACACTGAATCAAAACGAAAAGTAACAGTTCCACCGCCCCCGCTAAATCAGCTGCCACGTCCCGAGCAAAAGGCGAGGGTAGAATGGAAAATATAGAAAGAGAGAGACTAGTATTGCTGATTACGTCAGGTTGGTAAAGCCTGACGAATTGTTTGTTGTGAGTCTTTTGTCACTATCAAACCTATGGGGCTTTTGTCAATATAAGCAGTGTTCAAATAAAAGGTGTAGGTTAAAATTGACAAGTTTATTAGAGCTAAGAACAGATAATTACTTAAAATTTTCTTGAAAGGGCAAGAGAGAGTTGTGTTGTCGATTGGATCTCCGTTATTTTGTATAACAGCGACGTAATTCTACCGGATGTTAGTATGAATTTACTTGGAAGTAACTCAAGGGTGAGTTTTTTCACGAACGTTTAATCGGCGGACTTTATCCGGAAAGTACTCTACGAAGACCGAAAGTCTCAGCCGAAGGAACTTTAGTTCAATGCTCGATAACACGTTAACTATTTTGCGGTGATTTAAAAGTGCGCAAATTAGTCACAGCGTTTTTTCGGTCACAATGATATAAGAATCGCGACTTATTCAAATCGGTTCGAACTTTGTAGATCGAGTTGGCAGTATAAATGCTTGATACGTAAAGACGAATAACAGGGGTGATTCTGGGGCTTATACAGTTCCTGTTCCGTGTTGTGGAGCTAAAAGTGGGATAAGCAGATACTATGCCAAAAGTGGAACGAGCACGTACTTCTCCGATTGTGGGGTGAGTACGTATTTCGCCAATAATGAGATGAGCAAGCACGATCAAAAATATTGAACTGTGAATGATTCATGCTAATGAGTATTAAGTTACGCGTTATAGTGTGTCTGATTATTTACGTAATCATTCGCTTGCGCACTGCATGGCGTGCTTTATAAGGTGAAAGACTTGTAAACTTCGAAAGGTTACATTTCTAACATACATTTGTTTGTATATACATACTTATGTGTCTAATACTTGTATATTAATTATTCGATATATTAATTATTCGATATATTCAGTTTATGAATATATATGTATGTATTGATTATTTGGTAATATCTAATTATCTTATGTCGATGAATCTTATATAAGGTTTCTTTTATTTAGCGTGCATCATTAAACTTTCGATATCCTCCGGATATGTACTTTCCTGTAGTATTGCACTTTTAATTACCTTGAGGTATCTACTTTATCATCAGTAGTGCATTTACCACAGTCAGGTGCACAATTGGATGAGATAATTATTACATATATATTGTATATATGGGTGATTCTCCACAGGCAGGGAATTTTTGGCAAGGGCAACTTTTTTTGGAAAAATAAAAAAAATAAATTTTCATACTAGTTAGGTTAATTGGCCTTAAAAAAAGGGGCCCTATAAATATTCATGCTTAATTCTCACTTGAAGGACCTGTAGCACATAAAAACGTTTTGAATTTTTGATTTTCCGGGTGATTTTCTCTGACTGTATGTTGTGACGGGATATAATTTTTGTTTGTTACCCGTCACTTGAAACTGCCTCGTCCCACGGAAATTTAATGTCTAAAAATAAACAAATCACGCAAACGTTAGAACAAGGGTCATCTCCGAAAACACTACCAGGAAATACTCAGGGCAATGATTATTAACGCTTCTTTTACTTACTCCTGTTAACCTTGTCTTTTCATGCTTTCTTGGAGCCCTGTCTGTCGACGAATCGAACTGAGTAATTGGAGGGGAGGCAAAAAGTCCGTTGCATCCAAGATGAAGCGATTCATATTTTGCAACTTCTTCCCGCTAGAACTGGAGGCCGCCACCGTACGGGCGACCGAGACTGTCGTTCAGGCAAAGTCGCAAGCGAGCATGGGGCCCCGACCCTGAAACGGGAGAGTAAAGTCTCTCTCTAATCAATCTCTTTCACCGGAGTGCCACCCAAACGGTGTCATTATATATCTAATAATTTTGTATGTAATCTGAATCGCCCACGTGATCTCGGTAACGTCTCTTATTGGGCAATCACTTCGATTCTAGAACTTTGACTCTTCTGTACTTCCGTAAGCATCTAGACCTGCTACTCTTGTTCTAACCATCCGTGGGTACGCCAGTTGTATGTAAAAAGGCAGAAATAACAAAGTAGCCATGTCCGACACAGAGGAAACAAACTATTTCACTAAATACCGAAATGTATACCAGGAAATGGTACAAGAAAGGACGGAACAGGTATAGATTTTTTATCAGCGGCAAAGTCGATGGTGACACGGGCTAATTCCCTGCAAAGTTCTTTTGAATTTTATTTAACAAAGTTGGTTTAGATTTGCCACGTGTTCCGACCATAAAGTTTGCCACCTCTTTTAAGTGCCGCGAGTGTTTCCGGATCCCCGAGTGTGCTTGAGCCTAGTGTAGCTTCGTGTAAATCGGAATTTAGATCTAATCGGGTCCTTTTGAGTGTTATTAACGAAAATTAATTCAAATGTTCATGGGATTACCGCATTAAAATGGCAAGATTGAGGGAAAGTAATTATAAGTCGGAATTTAGCCCTAATCCTTTTTTTTTTAATGTTACTTCCGAAATAAAGTCGAACTTGTTTACGGGATAATTACTTAAAGACGGTAAGATTGTGGGAAGATAATACTTTGTTTAAAAATGTCGACTCGTGCGCGTGAAGCATTTTTTTGGTTGTTTGTTATATTAATAAACTCGATTCTTATCTCTTTACTAACTGGAATTTGGGGCCTAGCGAATTTTATTTTATCAAACCTACCCCTTTGCTTTCGCGTTGATCTCGAGATTTACATGTGTCTAGACGCGAGGTCTATAAAAGTCAATCCAAGCTGTGAAACTCAGTGAATAACCTTTCAAACATTTTTTTTGGGACGAAAATTGAATTACGTATTTCGGTCCCAAATAGCAATAACGGGTGATCCACTGACAGACCGTGGAAAACAGCGTTATAAAAATGGCGCCCAACTAACAATTAAATATGAAAATTCGCGATAAACGAAAATAATTCTCACAATTTCTTACACATAACAAATAATAGGACTAGGTAAAATCAGAAATATAGTCTCACGCACGCGGACCTCACATACGAACAAGAGTCACAAGTTCGAAAGCATTTCACGCAAGTACCTATTTTTCCCCTAAAGATTTTTATAAAATAATATTCCCTGTATTAAGAAAAATTCGGAAGAGAGTAAATCACCAAAAATTAACAAAATGTGAACATCTTCCGGTATTTTCACACAAAAACATGAAAATGGTCTCGGCTAACTTCAAAATTTGCCACGTGGCTCCTGTGACCGCCCATTAATTCCCATCATCTCTTTCCCCGTACACGCGTCTTACACAACTTGGCCAAAACGTCGTAAGCACTTTGTGGTATGATTTGCTAAACATTTTGCTATAATTCCCATATATTTCTCCTTTTGTCTTTTTGTATGCATTTTTCTTTCAGGAACAAAAATTAACAATATTCCGAAGCAGGCTTTAAGCAACGAGAGACCCGGATACACCGAGTGTCCTTACAGAGAAGAAATAGAAGTTTTTTATAAAGAAAATTCAAAAGAAGTTAACCTCAAAATTTTGTTTCTTTAAAAAAAACAAGGGAATTAAAATTTTATTTCAGTCTAAATTAACTCGAAAAGTACTTATACGAATTTTATGATATAAAGTTTAGATTTTTCATCATATTTTTTTCTTTAAAAGTTAGTCAAGGAAAATAAAGCTTAAAAATTAATTGTTAAGAAAAATAAAAATTTTACGAAAACAACCGAGTGTTTCCCGTCTCTCCACAAGCTTCGGAATAATTGAAATAAACAAACAAAATACGTTTAGCTTATTTATTTCTCGACCTTTCGAGAAGTCAACGATTAGACATTGGCAAGAGGTATGCGTCATCGGTGATTAAAAAGAAAAATAGGCATCGGGAACTTTGAAATTTCAACTAACCAGAATTCACGCGAAAAATATGGAAATTTTAAAATAATTTTTCGGAAAATATCTTCTTTCCTATTTAGTCCTTCGAAATTAAGACCTGGTCTCTCACCCGAAACCACAAATATTGAAAATGGCGTTGTTAAAATTAGCAGAAACGGTAGATACATATGCAGAACTAAAACATTTAATAGGAGAATTAGATAATTCCGAAATAATAGAAGCGCTGAAAAACTTGGAATTAAACACGGAAGGCTCGCGAAAAGAGAAAAATGCGAGATTACGTAAGATATACAAGCTACTCAAATGGTGGGCGTCACGCGGGTCCGACGTCACATCCGTCACACCGGTCACAACAGACGTAGAAACCGACGATGAAAACAGGCGAGAGCTATCGGAATTAGGCGCGTACGGGCCGGCCCATGACTTGGACATTTCGGACCCGGTCACACTTGTGGTAGGAACCTTATTGACCAATTTTAGTGTGACAACCTCAGCCAATCGAACAGAGCAAACCGCCTTTACAACAACAACCTCTATAACGACCTCCGCTAGGGCAATTTCGACTCCGAGAATCAGACCGTCGGCATTCGCTTCTATACTCGAAGCCCAGAACCTTTCATCCAATTATGCAAATTTCTTCCAGATTCCGACACCGTTCACATTAACCGAACGACAGAACCCTCCGTCACAATTCCAAAAGCCGGACATTGAAAATAAATTCCCGGACCCGCCGAACAAAGTCTTACCAAATATCGGACTAGGAGCGCACACTACGTTGGATTTGCCGACGATTAGAGAAAATACATACCTTTTCTCAATAGTTCGCGACTCCGATGAAACAACCAGACGAAAGGTTTCCTTAGGTGCAACATCAACGAAACCAATTTATAGGCAAAGGTCGGATCGTAATTCTAAGTTGAGTTCGAATACGGATACGGATCTAGATAATGAATTCTAAAATAAAGAAAAAGAACAAAATCCCGGTCGTTATTCTACCTACACCCAGCAATGTGCGAGTCAACCCCCACCTTGCCTCAAACAAAATAGAGGGGAACAAGACAGTCTATTAAGGGAAATAGAGTCGGATTTAGAAGTAAAAAGGAGTTCACTCCTTAACAAAACTAACTATCCGCGTAGAAGTAGCGTAGGGTTCCGCAGGGATTCAGGACGGGAAAGCTCTTCCGAAAGGGATAGAACGCATAGCACAACGTCGTCATCAAGGCGCAGGCAAAGTAACCGAGACCTAGGGAAAATCATTTTTAGTTGGAAAATAGTTTTCGATGGTAGCAATAAACTAAGTCCCGATAGCTTCCTGACAAAAATAGAAGATCGGAGGAAGTTGACGCAAGTAACGGACGATGAACTACTAATAGCAATGCCGGTATTGTTAGACGGAATAGCACAAAAGTGGTTCAGGAACCACGAACAAGAGTTTTACAATTGGCGTAAATTTAAGAAAGAATTCCGTTCCCACTTTGGCGATGACGATTTTGAAAGACGCGTCAAAGAGCAAATTCAAACTCGGACCCCAGGCAAGGACGAAACGATAAACGAATACCTAACTAATATACAAAGTCTGATCGCTAAACTTGACAATGAAATCCCAATAGTCGAGCAACTCGACTGGGCTCATAGGGGATTGCGACCAGAGTACCATAGGGTTATCCGTTGATCGTACTTCCGTTCTTTCCGAGAATTATCGCAATTAGGGAGAAGTAGGGAAAAAGAATGGAACATTTACATAAAAGAATATAAACCCCCACCTCCTCCCGAAAGCTCATTCTTACAAGAATTCGCTTACCGACCGAAATCGGATTGTAAAACACCCAAACAGAACCGCACAGCTGCCGTAAAAGAAGCTGAAGTTGGAATAGCGGCAATAAACACCTCCGAAACTAATAGTAGTATAAACGTTTATTCTTCAGCCTGTTGGCCTTAAAAAATTGACTTGCTTAAACTTTCCATTTTTACATAATTTTCCTTAGCCTTTAAACTAACATACATCCATCCCTTATCTCTAGGATCGCACGCTCTTATCGCTTTGCCTTTCTCGCCTCGCTTCGCCTCGCTCGCATGTCCCTACTCTCTCGTTTCCGCGTCTATTACCCAATGCTTATCTACTATTTACAATATTTACATCCTACTTATATCTACTTCCTCTCTTATTTACAATCTTTCCTTCTCCATTCCTCTTCCTCCTTCCTTCTCTTCTTCTCCATCCTACCCAACACTCCCTTCACCCATGCTACTGCCCTTTTGTCCCCCCTTTCATGCATCAATACCTCCATGCTCATTCCACTCCTTTCCACCTCTACACACTCCTCCAGCCAGTGCTCCACTTTTGCATACCCCTTCCCACTCAGTTGACACATCCTCTTTTCCCAAGAGAGCCAGAATCTATTAAAATCCTCCATGCACCCACATCTCATCCTCGCTATAAGCTCTTGACTTCCTTTGTCTCCTTTCTCACACAAATATTGAGCTCTCGCCCTTGTCATAATCCACACATAGTTCCCGTTAAACCTTGACTCTCTTATTCTCTCTTCCCCTGCTGCCTTCTCTCTCTCCATGCCGTTTTTCTTAACCACCTCATATACCTTCCTTCCTTCCTCATGCACCCCTCTCACTTCATCCATCTGTAGTCCATTCGCTCTAAAATACCTTTCCCTTTCAGCCTTCCTCCTCCCACCCCCTCTCCTGTTCTCCTTCTCCCACCAACACTCTCTAAACAGCTTACTTCCCCCCTCTTCCAAAAATTTCTCCTCATATTTACACGCCCGACTCCCAGCTATAATCTCTATACTCGTTCTCCCCGTCTCCCTCCTGACAACATAATTAGGCGTGTTCCTTGCCAACCCCAATGTCCACTTTACATACCTCTCCTGTGTC
>CAKNWT010302249.1:0-10971 GCA_932066315.1 Andricus coriarius | reverse complement strand
CGTAGATTCCGAATCTGAAATAAAAAATAAGATTTTTTCTACTATTTAACATGTTTTGGGACTCATAAGGCCCAAAATGCTTCGGGCCCGAAATTTGAGGCCAATTATCGAAATAACTCGTTAAAATGAAAAACTTTTGTTTGAAGTATTTTTTGAAAAAAAGCACTCCCAACGAAGAATCCACGCGGTGTCAAAACACTCATTATGTCACATTTAAATGGTCGCCATACTGGAATCATCGATTTCCAAAATTTTTTTTAAGTGCATATATTTCAAGGAAAATTATCGATGACCAAATTTGAATACTTTCCAGCACCATGTGACAACGCTATCAGGGTCATTTTTATGATTAAAAGAAAAAAAATCTGGAAAAAATTGACTTTTTTCAAAAAATGGCAAAAAAAGGGCATAAGGAATAATTTTTCGTCAATTTCGTCACCAGATTCGGAAAGGGCGATCCCGAAAGCATCAGAATATGTATTTCATTTTTTTTTCTAGTGCGTTTTCATCAAAAGTTATACAGTCGAAATCGGTGAAAAATTTTGGTCACTTTGGGCATTAATGGGTTAAAGCCCCCATTTTTAACAGGCTTCAAAGACTTTTCCCTATTCTCCACTTTTTCTCGTTTTTACACTTAAATGCAAACTGAATTAACAGCTGAGCCCAACAAAAATTCTTTTGTTGGAAATTCTACAATTATCGTTAAAAATTAATGTTTCTTAGTTGAAAATTCCTCTTTTTGGATTGAAAATTCAACCATTTGATTCAAATTATTTTTCTTTCTTGACAGAAAAATGTTTGTTTGGTTGAAAATTCAACTATTTTGTTAAACATTAATTATTTTAGTTTAAAATTTTATCATCTTCTTAGGTTGCAAATGAACTCTTTTGGTGAAAATTCAATTTTTTTGTACGAAATTCATATTATTGGATAAAAAATTCGTATATTTTGGTAGAAAAACAATTTTTTGGTTAAAAATGCAACGTTATGGTTGACAATGGATCTGTTTTTGTAAAGGATTCAACTATTTTGTTTACAAATTTACAAAATCTCCTTTGGTTGAATTCAACTGCTTTTACTTAAGAATTGAATGATTCTTGGTTTAATTATTAACTATTAAATTTTTTCGGTGAGAAGTGTTGCAGACAATCGTTCAAGCAGGGTAATAGTCAGCTGATTATTCCCACTGAGGTAAATTTAACATGGTTACAGGCCTGTAACGTGCTGCCTCTAGCGGAGCCCGCCGCAGATATGTGCGATTCACTACGGTGAGTTTACCCCAGTCGCAGTTACCCTGCTTGCGGTTACCCCACTTCGCACATTACCTGCAACATTTCTTCCACCCAGTTTTTTTCTGCGAAGCTTCCTCTATGTGAGGATGCAATATAAATAAACGTTGTACTAACAGTATGTAACTGACACAACTAAACATTAGTAAGATAACGAAATTATAATTCGTATACAGGTTGTAAGATATACGTATTATGTATGTATAATGCACATATAACGTGACAAATTATACAGACTTAATATGCTAGGGTGCATTCCTAACGAGGTGCCTCAGGGATTATATAAGTATAAGGCATAGTAGGCTCTCTACCCTTGCTTGCTCTAGCTTACAAGGCAATAAACGACGATCGTAATAAAACTGCAATTGGTATGTAAAGTTGATTTAAACATAACTTCTCATGACAGCAATAAAAAACTTCAAGATACCGTTTATCTATTAGAAAATAGATAAGATCAAGATGATAAGCCATCATAAATGGTAATTTTTAGGTTACACATCCAAAAATCATCTTATCCTAAATCCTTGTCATTTAAGTTTGATTGAATATATGAAATTTAATATTCTTTTTAAATAAACCACATTCTGAAATCAGTCAATATTCTGAACTCCTTTCTAACTTTTTCAAGTTAGTCTGTGGGTGAAACGAATTTTACTCGAATTTAATTTTAGAGGCTATTATAAAGGGCCATACGTGTGCGCAAACACGTTAAGCGAGATCTTTAGGTGGACGGCAAGTCCTCTGTCGCCGAACAAACATGGTGTCAGCCACCACGTCGCCGATAAACCGTGTTCAGATGTGATTTACACCGGTTGTAAACACAGTCGGTCCTTACTTTTATGACCTTAAACGTAATTATGAAGGCGGTCAGTGCAATTGCGAAATCGACTTGAACTACAAACTTCCCTCTTCTAGTTTTCTTCACTTTTTAAACTTCAACTTTGTGCATACAAATTTTATTATATACTGTAAAATTAGTCGAAGTGGGCACCAAATGCCTTACAAAAAAGGGTTTCGTAGCATAATAAGCAGTCAATTAGGCCATTCAAATATCCCCCTTCCAACCTTTCTCTCCCCTACTCACCCTTCTTTCGTCTACTTCTCCTCTCTTTCCACAATCCACCCCCTGTTTCGTCCCCTCCCTTCTCTTAGTATGCCTTTTCTTACTAAACCCTTCACTTCCCCTTCTTCCCTTCCCTTATTCACCCTCACTTCTTTGCTACCCCTATCAACACTTCACATCCATTCCCCTACTTCCCCTCTCTATCTATAATTTTTCCTTTAACTTCCCCTTTCAACCCCTACTATCCCTCCTTAATTCGCCCTTCATTTTCCATCCCTAACCTTCCTTCTCACCCCACACTTCACCTTCATTCCGCTCCTTTCACTTCCCCTCCCTTACCATACTATCCCTCCCCTAACTTCACCCTTTCTCTTCCCCTCCACTACTCGACTTCACTTTCCTACTACCCCTCACCACACTTCGTATCCATTCCCCTACTTCCCCTCCCCTCTCATAATTCCCCTCCTGTTACTTCCCATGCCTTCCCTGAAGATCCCTTTTCTCATTACATCATTTACTTCCCATTTTTCCCTTCCTCTATTCACCCTCTCTTCCTTGCTACCCCTATTCCACACTTCACATCCATTCCTCTGATTCCCCTCCCTTCCCTTGCGATCGCTCCTGATTTCCCCCTTCATTTTCCCTTCCTCCCACAATTCACCTTCATGACCCTTCTTTCACTTCCCCTCCCTTATCATATTATCCCTCCTATAACTCCCCCTTTCACATCCCCTCCCCTACTCGACCTCCCTTCTCTACTATCCCTCCCCGCATTTCACCTTCATTCCCCTACTTCCAATCCCCTCTCACGATTTCCCTCCTGTCACTTCCCCTCCATTCCCTTACTATCCCGTCCTTTAGTTCACCCTTCACTTCGTCTTCTTCACTTCTCCTACTTACCTGCATTTCCTTTTAACCCTACCTACACTTAACATCCAGTCCCCTACTTCCCCTCCCCTCCCATAATTTCTCCTCTTACTTCCCCTCCATTCCCCTACTATCCCTCCTTAGTTCGCCCTTAATTTTGCCTCTCTTCCCTTCCTTCCCACTCCACACTTCACCTTCATTCCTTTCTTCTCACTTCCCCTCCCTTATAATATAATCTCTGCCCTAACTTCAACCTTCACTTCTCCACCCCATTTCACGCTTACTTCCCTACTACCCCTACCCACTTGTGTCGGTTATAAGTCCAATGAACCTAATTTTACAGGAAAAGTAGAAAAACTTTATAGAGGAACAATTCACAACCGATTGAGTGAATTTTTTGTTTAGGTGGATAGATCAGCTTAAGAACCATTGTGTGAAAAAAAAGATGGCGCTACATGTGACTGTAATTTATCTAGCGAAAATAACGGTGGACTTAGCCCCGTTTAGCTTTCCCTGGTATTGCGAATAAAAATAGTACATAAATTGTTAAGAAAATCATATTAAATACATATTTTTATTTATTTTGTAAGCAAATAGCACTATTTGGATGAAAAAATTAGTCAAAGTAGGCGCTGTACGCCAACAAAAAAAGGTTTCGTAGCCTATTAAAACGTCAATTGAGTTGTTCAAGCCTCCCCCTCCCATACTTTACCTTTCCGTACTCTTCCTACATTCTAGTGCTTCCCCTCCCCTGACTTCACCCTTCGTCACCTTTTCTTAACTTCTTCCTCCGTTACTTTCTCCTCTCCTCGCTTCCCCAACTAACACTCCCCTTTCCTTCTTCAATTCCCCAACTCTCACTTTCCCCTCCTTACTCAATCTCATTTCTGATCATTTCCCCTAATTCCTCTACTTGCCCTCACTTACACTTACTTTTTCTACTTCTCCCTCATTTCTTCTACTTTCCCTTCCCTCATTACTCCTCACTTCCCCTAGTTTCCATCCCCTAATTTCCCCTAATGTCCCCTCATGTCCCCTACTTCACCTATTTCCCTTCCCCCAATTCACCCTCACTTCACCTATTTCCGGCTCACTACACCTACTTTCCCTCGTTACCCTCACTTTCCCTACTTCCCCTCCTCTTATTTCCCCACACTTCCACTCCTTGGAAAAAAGTACGATGGACGGATGGATAGACGGACAGACACTAAGAAACCCCATGAGGGAATATTTATCGTATTAGTATAATATTTTCTTATTTTGATATAATACCTCGAATTTTTAAATACTTGTCAAAATCCTATAATGACAGTCAAATTAAAAAATAGCTGTGAATTCGATCTCAAGTGCTCATTGCACGAGCACTTGGCTTCCTCAAAGTGGAAGCAATGACAAATCAGACAAATCAAAATTTGTATTTAAAACGGTAATTTTTCGAACTGGAAAAGAGAAAGGAAAAGTTCTGTCGCACCCTATCCCTTTCTGTTTAAAACAGATTTTTCAAATATTATAAATGAGCATAACTTCCTTACTCTTAAATAAAGAGTATTAATATTATAGGTCAATCGAATTGCCTCGAATCAAGGAATCTTTTCCGTTCTGGCATAAATTTTGAATTATGTTAAAGAAAGAAGTTTTAATGTAAAAAACCGTATTTTCAAATATTATGCATTACCATAGCCTTCTTACTCTTTGACAAAATGTATCAATATTATAAGTCAATCGATTCGTCTCGAATCAACACATCTTTTCTATTTTCATATCAACTTTAAATTATGAGAATGAGAAAATTTTTACTATAAACATTGTTTTTAAAAATATATAAATTACCATAACTTCTCTACTCTTAAATAAAATGTATTGATATTATAGGTCAATCGATTCGTCTCGAACCAAGGAATATTTTTTATCGATGCATCAACTTTGAACTATGTTAAAGAAAAAAGTTTTAATGTAAGAAACCGCATTTTCAAATATTTTGCATTACCATAGCTTTCTTACTCTTTAATAATATGTATCAATATTATAGGTCAATCGATTCGTCTTGAATCAACACTTTTTTTCTATTCTCGCACCAAATTTGAATTATGAGAATGAAAAAATTTTTACCATAAAAATCGATTTTACTTATAATATAAATGACGATAACTTCCTTACTCTTTAATAAAATGCATTAATATTATAAGTCAATCCATTCGTCTCGAACCAAGGATTTTTTTATATTCTTGCATCAACTTTGAATTATGTTAAGGGGCTAGTCTAGTTTCTCGGGCGGAAAATGGAGGTGATTTTTCGGGACTTATAAAAAAACCATGCTGTCAAATATTTTACAATTTCGAGGATAAATTCAGATACTATTGACAAATTAATACACAAAATTTCATGAAAAAATATCAGCTTTAAGCCGAGTTATACACTCCGATGTCGAGTCATCCAAAAATGAAGTTGTGAAACGGCTGCAGTTGTAGAGGTCTTCAGAATGCCAGTATCTGAAATTTTTTTTCACGTTGAACTAGATGATTTTCCCCGTACCATGGACCAGGATCTTTTAAAAATATTAAAAACTAAAAAAAAAATGGCAGCGTTTTGAAAAGAAGTTCATGGTACGTAAAAAGATGTTACGAATATTCGTGCCAAATTTCTAATCGATTCGTTAATTTTTCTTTGAGCTAGAGTTGCAGCCGATTTTGAAAATGCAGTTTTGAGAAAAGCGCTTTTAAAGTTTTGACAACTGATTTTTGGTTATAAATTTTAATTTTTCATACCTACAGTTACTCTGGGAACTTTTTCTCCAAATAGTATACTATCGAATTAAACAAAACAAAAAATCGATTTTTTGAAAGTGTGAAACTAGACTAGCGCCTTAATGAAAAAAATTTTACTATAAAAACACCGGAAAATTCGCCCCAACACATCCAGAAAATTGCTTAGAACATTGTATTAGACATTTTTAAATTAAGAAAGGTTTAATTAAATGAATTAATTTTTTTTCGATAATGTTACCATTACAAAGCTTCTTCTATGAGAAAGCAAAAATGAATATTTTAGTATAATTCAATAGTTTAATTTTTTTAAATTTTTGAATATTTGAATACATTTAAATAAAATGTAGGGTATCATATTTCAATAGTTCAAAGTTTAAATTTAGCACTCTGAAACCTTAACGATTCATGGCTTTCTACATCAAATTATTCAGTTTCAAATTGATTAGTTTTGAATATTTCTTTTATAATTACTCATTTTAGAAGAATAGTAAAATATTGCTAAGTATGAAAAAATGGTACTTTTTTTAATTACAAAATTTAAAATTGAATGCATTAAAAATTGGATATTTACAGTCCATTTTTTAAAAACATTTTTAATGAAAAAAGTTTGATTCAAACGCTTTTGATTTTGAAATGTTTAAGTTTCATCATTAAAAAAGTTAACAATTAAACTTTATATTTGAAAAAAGTTGAAATTAAACTCATTTTAAATTGCATGCATTAAATATCATGTGATATGCAATTTGTAATATTTGAATTGATTGGAAATATTATTATTCTTAAAAGTGAGATTCCCTGTTGTTTCCCGGTTTTCTGATCCAGCGGTCGTCCTGAACTAATAATTTTATGGAATTCAACTTTTCAGAGTTGAATTCAGCACTGATGTATCACGGGAGGATATATTTTTTCTATATTGAAAATTTGATTTTTGAAAACGTTTTTTGTCTTTCCTGAAAACCCAACAGAATAGCGTTTATGCCCTTATGTATAGCTATGCAGGGTTACTCTTTAATAAGTTTGAAAAAATCATGTTGGTGCTAAAAAGAAGCTTTGTTGCAATGTCAATAACAATTTCTGCGACAGATGAAAGTTAGGAGAGAACAAAGGGGGGATATCCTTATAAAATGACATGATGCGGAAGAGGGTGAACTATACATGAGAAGGTGGAGGAGCTAAGGAGATAGTGTAACCGGGTCAAAGGGGTATGTGAGAGAAGGTGGAAAGGAGCTTGCGGATAGGAGGTGAGGGGGGTATACCTATGTCCTATGAGATAGGCTAAATGCGTGAGGGGGTATAAATGAGATGATGGGAGGCGAGTGGGGAAATTGGGATAAGGGAAATGTAAGTTAACGAGAAGAGGAAATGGAGTGGGTCAAGGCTATGTGGGAAGGGACAGAGAAAGTTGCGAAGGGAGTAAAGCGTAAATGGGTATGGATGATCAAGGATGGGTGAGGAGAAGGAAAGAGTGGGGTGAGGGAGATAGAAAGACTCCTAAAATTGTGTTTCTGTTTGCAGATAATTCTTTTTTTTTTATAAAGCTGCCACTAGCACAGTTTTTTCTGAAGGAGATTTTGAGACCAAAAAACATCTTGGTAGGTTTTTTATGTTTCTTCCTCTCCTATTACGTTTATGGCTATACGTATGGAGTCAAATTTAAGTCTTTGAAATTCGTGCAACGTTAAGTTTATTTAAAAAATCATGGCTTCTTCATCTGGATTGGTCTCATATGCAAAATAATAATAATTTTTTTAATTATTTCAGTGTTTTCCAGAAAATTAATCCTTCTTCAGGAATAAGAAGAATCTGCACTATCTTTCATTGAAAAGTCTACTATTCGGTTGAAAATATATTTTTTTCGTTAAAAAATCATCTTTTTTGGTAGAAATGTAATCTTTATTTTTTTTTTAACTAATCTTTCTTCGTTAAAATTAATTTTTTTTTTGCTTGAAAATTTAACAATTTAGTCAAACATACGTTCTTTTGAATTTAAATTGGTTCATCAGTTTAAAAATTGGTTTATCAGTTTAAAAATTTAATGTTTTTGTTGAAAATTTAACAATGTCGTGAAGTATTCATTTTTTGTTAAAAATTCGTCTTTCTGGAATCAAAAATAATCTATTATTTCGTTGAAAATGAATTTTCTTGTTGAAAATACAACCATTTCGTTTTAAATTAACTTTTAAATTGAAAATTCGTATCCTTGGGTTAACAGTTCAAGTTTGTTTTGTAAAAAATTGATTTTTTTCACTTGAAAAATCAAAAATTTTGTTAATTTTTTTTTCTTGTCTTTACTCAAAAATTATAGCAAATTCTTTGATTTATTTAAAAATGGTTAAAGTTGACGAAAAACATTTTAGTCCAAAAACTTCTTAAGAATCATTTTTCAACGACGTAGATTTGATAAAAAAGACTTTATAAACAATACTTTGGTATGAAGAAGTAGCCTTAAAAAATATTTTGCATTACAAAATATATTAAAATATTTCTACTTAATTTTTTTATTTAAAAAAATTTTATTAGTAGGCAATACATCTGAAAATGAAATATTTTTCTCTCAAAGTCGCACTCCAGTAAAAATACGAAATAATAAAAACATTGCAATAAAATAATGGATTAAATATTCTTTCAACAGTTTTTCATTGTTTGAAAAAAACCTCTTCTTTTAATTCATTGCATGCAAATTTCTTATATAAAAAAATTGGTTTTTGAAGCAATTTTTTTGTAATGTAATTAAAAATATTTTAAAAAGTGTAGGATGAAAATAGCAATAATATTTACAAAAAAATGGGTCAAGCGTATTTTTTATTCAAAAGGAATATTTATATATTATTAACCAAAGCATAACACTTTCAATTGTAAACTTGCGTACCTGAAAGAAATTATGTAATTTTCAAATTCCACAATTCATTATAATTCTGTACGAAAAGAAATATTGTACATACGTTTATGTAAATATTCCGTGGATTATAATCATTCTCGACGCAATTTATTTCTCCAGGGCTTAAATAAACTCTGCGTTAAACAAAACTATGTTTAGTTCATTATAATAAATGATTTTTCCCCGACCTGTATATTTTAATTATCAACTTTGTACATTTATGGGAAAAATACAATTTCGGTATACTAAAAGTAGTATCAGCATATTGTATATTTCCCGTACACATGTATGGAAAAAATTCCAATTCAGTATAGAAAATTTACAAACTTTACATTTTATATTTTCCATACTTAAATATGGAAAAAATTCCAATCCTGTATAAGAAAATTACTGTGTTGTGTATGGCACATTTATCATACACAAGTATGGAAAAAGTACCACCCTTGTATGGGTTAAAAACTTCCAATACATGTATGGAAAATTTACCATGATTTTTCTTACAGTGATAGGTTAGGTAGTGTAGTGTAGGTCCTACAGTAGATAATCCTTAATCATAAGCGCAAATATAAGTAAAATAATGAATATTAATTTAAATATATTAACATCTTTCGTGTCTTAACTATTAATTACATAACATTGGTTACTTAACATTCATTAGTATTTTTATTTAACGATTATCTACTGTAGAATCGTTATCTACTGTAGGGTTGTCTCCCCCAATGCTCCCTGCAAATAATTCTAAGATTATTTGAATCTAGGTTCAGTAGGTGAAAGATTATTTGCAATTTCTCAGAAATATATCCTATATGTATAATTTTTTCCCACAAGAGTTTTTTCCCTACGAGGAAGTTGTTGTTTTTTATCCAGATACTTTTTCCAATGTTTGCCGAACTCTAAAAAATGCATTCATATAATCAAAGCAAACACTTCTTCAATATTATCCTTGATCAAATTATTTTTATCGATATAAGTAAAGGTAATAAACAAATTTCATTTCACTAGAGTGGATTAGCCCCGGATTCGATAAAAGGCTGGCTTTTCCCCTTCTCTCTTCAGATGACTTTTTTTAATGAACATGATTCCTGGGTAAGCGACTTCGACTATGTATTAGTTAGATTATCGACGGTGGTACCGGTTGTGATCCATGTGATGGTCAGAGTCAGTCAATAGGTATATTCATCAGTTCGTTGCTGGGAATCAAAGGGGGTAGGTGATTCGAGGGGGTTGAAAATGGCCATGGCAAGGGATGGTGGAGAGAGGGTGAGAGAGAGAGACGAGATACGAGAGGGTAGAGATGGGTTGTACGATCGAGAGGGAGTGGCGCAAACATTTGCCTGCCGCCCGGTAAATTAAAAGCACACAGAGAGAGGAGAGAATAGAAGTGAGAGGAGAGTGAGTAAGTGAATGAGCGGACGAATAGGTGCTTGCTATCCTTCCTCTTCCTTTTTTTTCTACTATCTACTCTCTACTTTTACTCCACGGTCTACTCGAAGGTTCACTTAAATCTACCAAAAAAAAGTACCAGAGCACTCCTTTCATTTACTTCCAAGCGATACACCCTCCACTGGATTTCTCCTTGGAGACTGAGACGTCGAATCTTTCGAAGAACCACTTTACTCCACTATCCGTGTATCTGCCCAGTTTCATTGACTTCTGCTGATCAAACATGTATGTCCCCTTTCACACAACTTTCCTCAAACGAAAACTCGAAAATGTACCAGAAACTTTACAGACAATTATCTGACCCTGCAATTTAAAGATCTAATCAGTATTAAAATAATTGATTAACTTTTGGACCACACTAAAGGGGTCGTCCGTATATTACATTGGAAATAGGGTCATTTTTCACGCAAATAGGGGAATAATAAGGAAATACATTTTTTCAAATCTAATTCATGTTAATACCATATTGAATTTAATATAAAACACTCTAAATTCCTAAGATATCAAGTCAAAATATATTGAATTTTCAACAAAAAAGATTCATTTTTAAGACAAAAAATTAATTCTCAACCAAAAAGTTGCATTAACAAACAAATGCATTTTTAACCAAATGGTCGAATTTTTAAACAGATAAATTAAAATTCACCCAAAAACAGTTGAATTTTT
>CAKNWT010302243.1:0-26350 GCA_932066315.1 Andricus coriarius | reverse complement strand
CGGTGAGTCCCCTTGCCTCTCACCATTCATCGGGGTGCTTGAACTTTTGGCAACGGGACAGTAAATGTGATAAAACTGTCGAAAACCATTCCTGAATGCAGTTGGTTGACGACAGTCGATTTTGGATGTAGACATTACATATCATCGAGTCTCCACTGTCTACAATCCTCGACGTCATTCCGGCCGAGCGATAACCGCGTCTGTCCGTGCTTAACGTTTATTCATTAGGAAGGTTGATTGTGTTCATTTGATTTGGGTGTGTTGGTTGCTTTCGTTTGGGTTATTGTTGTTGGTCACGTTCGTTTGAGTTGGTTTGGGTGTCGTTGTATTTCCTCATTACCTTACTTCATTACTTTTACAATGGAAATTCTATCTCAGCAACAGAAGATTGAAATGATTCTCATTTATGGAGAAAGTGGCAGGAATATCAATGATGCTCTCACGCTTTATGCTCAACGCTTTCCAGAAAGTGTTCCTTCACGCGCTTCTTTTTACCGGGTTGTCCGAAACTTCATCACTGACGGAAGTGTACAACCGAAAAAAAGGAAGCGTCAAGTAACAGTCACTGGAGTTGATAATGAAATTGCAATTTTAGCTGCAGTCACTCATGACCCTCATGTTAGTACTCGACAACTAAGCCGCGATTCCGGAATGTCTCTATCCAGTGTTTGGAAGGTATTAAAACGTAATAATTATCATCCGTATCATATTTCACTGCATCAAGAACTTCATGGCAATGATTTTGAGAACCGAGTGACATTTTGTCAATGGGCGGTTCAGCAGATACAAGGAAACCCGAATTTCTTTTATCTAGTACTCTTCACAGACGAGTCGTCTTTCACAAACCATGGTAACGTTAATCGGCACAACATGCATTATTGGAGTGTAGAAAATCCACATTGGTTGCGTGAAGTTGAGCATCAGCGTCCATGGTCCGTGAACGTTTGGTGTGGAATAATTGGAGATCAACTTATCGGTCCGTATTTTATTAATGGAAATTTGAACGGTAAAAAATATCGTAACTTTTTAGAAAATCAACTTCCAATATTGCTGGAAGACCTAAGCTTGGAAGTGCGACACAACATGTGGTTTCAACATGACGGTTGTCCAGCACATTATGCGGCAATCGCGAGGGAAGTACTCAATCGCGAATTCAATGGACGATGGATCGGTAGAGGAGGTCCAGTAAATTGGCCTGCCAGATCGCCAGATCTTACGGCGCCGGATTTCTATTTGTGGGGTTATCTAAAGAATCGCGTCTATCAAGAAGTGCCCACAACTCGTGATAACATGATCGAGCGAATCAGGTCTGCTTGTGCACAAATATCACCAGACACAATTCGCAGTTGTGTGGAATCTTTCAAAGCTCGGATTAACAAGTGCATCGAAGTGCGAGGACACCATTTTGAGCACTTATTGTAAAATAATTAATCGAAATCAAGCATCCCTGTGGTGAGAGGCAAGGGGACTCACCGAAATTAAGCACCCCGATGGATGGTGAGAGGCAAGGGGACTCACCGAAATTAAGCACCCCGAAGGGAATAGACAACTACTACGTCCGCGTCGTTATTCCTGGGTAGAGCTAAAAGTAGTGTCAACAATTTCATTTTTCGCAATTGCAGCGCCATCTATCGCGAATCGAAACAAATTTTCCGAATAAAACTTACGTATTTCGTAAAGGAGAATCTGAATCTGTGATAAAAAATTGGGGTTGCCATTTAAAATTACAAAGTTACCCCCACCCCTGCCTCCTGTGGGGGTGGGGGTGGGGTAAATTTTAACAAATCTTTTTTCCCCCTCGAAAATAAAAAGTTTTTATTCCAGACATTTTTTCCGTAGGATGCGTATTTTTTGAGATATTTCGTTGTCTCAAGTTAAAAAAAGCACCCTGTATAGAGAGGTAGACTTTGTTTTCTACGATTGAAACTGTACCTAACAGTTCGACTGATTTTACCTAACTGGTAGGTAATCTTTATCATCCCGTTGTATTATTTCTTACTGAATCACGAATTAAATTTTAATGAATTTATATTAATAATTCATATTTTCACATCAAATATTACCCTATTTCATTTTACATAACTGAAAGTGAAATTTTAATATAATGCCGTAATGTCCTCCGTTTACCGAACTAAGTTATGTAAAATTTAACACACAAATTTTCTCCGTGTACACTTTCTCTGAAATTTATAAGTTTATATAAAGTTTATATCGTAACGGAGAATTAAATATGGACATTTATATCTAAGGAATCCTAGAAAATTCATTCAAATTTTTTGATTAATTTTGTTCACCTATATATTAACCCGAATCCGCCCACGGGGTCATATATGGTACGGCGAGCAGTGGTGCATGAAAAACGACTTATTCTGGTCTTTCACATTTAAATCTCGCGCAAAACCGTTGTATACTGTTCAGGGAGGTTACCCAAATAATTTTAGGCTACTGTTTAGTGCAAGCTGGCAATATTGAGCTGCGGAGGTTATTCCCCATTTCAGATTTTGTTTGCAGAAAAAAAAACTTGGGCGGCTTCGGGTTAAATTACTGCAAAAAAATGTGGAGCATTTCAAGATATTTCTGTTTTTTCTTTCTACAAAATGATCAAAATTCATTGAATTTGATCTAATTCAATACTGAATTTTGCGCTCTGAAACGCACCTGCCCTTGTCATGGTCAGTAGGCATTAGAATTAATTAGTCTAAAAACATGTTTAATCCTAATAAAATAGAACCCCTGCGTAAAATCTTTTCCAAGTCCCCTTAAGGGGATGGTTAAAAATAACGGAAGTGCGAAAGTACCTGGATAAGGAATTCTGATAATTTTATCACGGTGCGTAATCTTGATATATGGTCGATAAAAAACATTTCGCGTGTCTTCGTTTCCATAACGCAGCCTTATACGTATGTATTCCATTCCATTCCAATGGAATGTCCAATGACGTGGTGTGCCGCTCTTGATAATAAAACGGGTACTGTATAGACCATCTAGATTCTAGAGGTAGACAGGCTGCAGATGGCATGGGCGCGGCAACCGGCACGTGGAACACTGAAACACAGGTGTAGCATTCATTGATACGAATGCTGCTCGTAACTAAAGTTTCAATGCGATTTAACGCCGGCTACGAGCACATTGTACTTCCGCCGTGTCAAAAGAAGAAACAATCCCCGTTCCCGGATAACTCTCTCACAATTTTTTAATTCCATCCCTGCAGCAGACTTCCTAGAGATTTTTCATTTGTCCAGAAAAAAGAATAGGAGCTCGTGAAAACTGTAGGCGAGTTTGACCTTTTCAAAACCATCCGTGCGTACATTTTTATGTACGAAGAGAGAAACGTCATTAAGGGGTTTAAAAACTTTTTTACCTCTACATTGTTTTATATAACAATTCTCAAAATCCATTTATTTCTTCCTTTAAATTAAATCTTAAAGTATCTTTCGATATTATTTCCAAAGCCCCATTTTGGAAAAATGTTACAATAATGTTCTTTTAGACCACAAAATGTTTGGTTGTGACTATCAAAGATGTATCGACAAACCAGAGAATTAAGAAGGGAGTCTGGTCCAGTCGATCCAAACAATCGACTTGCTTTTTTCCCCGCTAAGAATCTTCCTATACATGCGGAGAATACATTCCCAAAGTTATAGCATCAAATTTGACCTTGAAATATAGTTAGGAGCGGTGCACGATAAGCCCTCGTACTACATTATTTTGAGTTTCCATTAATTCACCAATTAAGTCGCTTAGATTCTATTTAGATCTAATCTGTTAGGAAGCTCGGCGTCGACTATACGGCGCTCGATGAAAGCTGCGAATTGAGTTTACTTTGGTACATTCGACGAATTAGTGGCATTAACCACTAAGTTATGAATTGTTCCAATTGTTGTGTGTTGAGAATTTGCAACATGGTTGCATTAATTATTGAATCGAGTCTAAGACAAACTGAAAGGACTATGTACAAATGAGTGCATCTCTATTCATACTCACATTGTTCCTGATAGAAGATGCACATAGTTGAATTCAAAGCAAGTAGAAAAGTGGCTTCTCAAGTTAATTAAGATAAAAAATATTTATAATTTATAAATAAATTTAGATATGAGTAAAATCTACTACGGTTATTAGGAGATTTATCTGCTCGATGCTTTATAACAAAACTGTAACATAGCTAGACTAACGAGAGAAATGAGTAATCAACTAATGAATATATCGTTGTTGAAGAGCGAATATGAATCATAGGAAAGCACGCCAAGCTCTGCAGGGAGGACCTTATCTTCGATCAGTACATTGATTGCAGGCTGGCAGGTCAAATACCGGGATCGCCGCTCGGCACGAGCATGATAGCTTATTCAATTTCCGAAGCCGTATTCACTATTCAATTTGGCGGTTATCAGTCTGCTACCATCCGGTATCTGGATTCAATACTTCCAAATTTTCTTTCCAACGCGAACTTTAAAGCTCCTAAACAAACATTCACACTCTCCGAACTCAACAGGATAACCAAATAATCACCAACTCTATCATTCCTTAATCTCCCATGAAATTAAAAATAGCTTTTATTACAAGAAATAATTATCTGTGAAAAGCCTTCGTGTTTTGGAGGGTTATCATTTTGTCGGTTATCTAGAGTCGCGATATGCTTTTCCGCATTGTGTACAATGTACATAGATAATCGAGCTTAATTAATTGCTCGAGAAGTGCGCGCAAGGCTCAGCAAACACATTTACTTATTACCATCTATCTTGAGTGGTGTCTCCCAGGGGAATCGATTTTCAAAGTGCAGGGTGGTGACGACGAGGACGACGTTCGATCGTATTAAACGCAAGAACTATATGTAGGCGCGGCAATGTACATTCCGTCGAAAGCATCACTCCTCAGGAGGCTCTGTTCGTGACATGAAAGCGTAATACCGACATGTGAAGAAATGAAGTTGGTATAAAGGAATAACTCGATTTCACCCATTGGCAATTGCCAGATCGAAATTCAATTACTGCAGAAAAGAAAACTTAAATAATATGATCTCTGCCCAAGTGTCTCTGGCAAAACTATTCATAATTATATACAAGATTCGAGCTTGTATCAATTTTAGTCATGTTTGACCCTTTTCTTAAGGAAGGTGCTGAGTTAAATCATCAGAGCTCAACCCATGCGGTTAGGCTCGTGCTTGGTGATTAGTGTAATCACTATTGACTGGAACATGTCCCCATGGCCGAAGGAGACATTTACACGATGCATTCTACGCTCCACGCTAAACTTCCCAGGAGAGAACAGAGGGGCGTCGTATCTGAGTTCCGGTATCTAACTGAACCGAGGTCTCCCTGACGACAGGAGTAACAACAAACGCCTAATGGCTAATACCTGGCTCAAAGTTTAATTTCCTGGCCTGTGGACAATGCTGAAAGTGACCTCGCTTCCAACCCTTTCACTCTCTACTCTATATCCCTGCGAAGTCTTCTCTCCTCTCTCCTCTTTCGACCCCCTCTGTGTCTTGTCCAACCACATTTACAGTGAATAGCCGGTAATAACCGCCGTGGAATATTAAATGTCTGATTGCTGGGAAACTGCCCCCTGTCCTTTCGTCCGCCAAGTCGCCTTTTGACGATTGCGTGTTTGCAACAACTTTTCTCGATTCCATGTTTCTGCCTCAACGTGGCTTCGAATCGACAGGTGCGCGTTATTTAAAGCGATAACACCTAATTATACTTTAATTGATGAATCCAAGAATTGCCTTTCCAGCACCCTTTTTACTCGAGGGGAATTTCAGATGAGTGCTTCGTTTAAACTTTCGAGGGGAGATTGAAAAGAAAGGTCTTTATAGTAGAATATATTTGAAAGAAAGAATTTATTAGTTTTTTTTTTAATTTATTAATATTACTTTTATTGTTATTACTTTACCTATTTTCTTGGTAAGATCAGTAAAATTATAATAGGGTCGTTGTTATGGATAATTATCCGTAACTACAACATTGCCCAGAATTTTGTACTTTACCAAACGAAACAATAAAGGCTAGAAAAAAGAGGAAGAGCACTTTATCCCTCTTTATTCCCTTTATCCCTCGAAATGACATTTGCATAAAGTGAACTCTAAAACAACGATTAAAACATTTATGACTGAAGTCTGAAATCCACGTGCACGTTTCACTACGACCGTTCTCCTTCTTGTTTACTGAACCTGCCACAAGTGGAATAGGAAATACCTCAGTAATTTGTATGCATAGAACTGAAGCTTTGATCGCACACGTCGACCTTAATTCGTACTGTCAGACTTGATACAGAACCTCCGAAGATCACTTGCTCTTTAAGATCCGTGAACAAAAAATAACTCAAACTTTCTACTGATAATAATATAATATCAAGGAGTAGAATAAAACATTCGTGAAGCGCTATTACAAGATGCACTGACAGTGAGAAGAAGGTTGGCTTCGCAAAAACAGCAGGAGTCGAAAGAGTGGGATAACAGGAACCTGTAGAATATGGGATGTTACTTTGAAAGAGAGAGAAGGAATCGGGAAGCGACCTCTATATCTAGCGTCATGAATCATGCATCTTCTACCCAACGAGGGGATTCTGCAGTGGCACGAGCAACTAACCAACCAACCCGTCTGACAAATAAACAATGTTATTTGTTCGGTACGACCTATTCCATCTCGGGAACCAGCCGGAGAGAACTCGCACGATGGGATATTCCGGGAGCCGGGACGAGAGAGCAGACGGCTTTCCTCGTCCAAAGCAAGGATTCTCCTCCCTATTTCCCGACAGCCAGCCGACCCTGTCAGCACCAGAGTCCTCTCTGGCGAAGTGACGAGGGGTGGACGTATATCTACCGGACACTACGAACCGAACAAATAGCGTTCTACTATACTTCCATACTCCAAAACACTCCGGACATTCGAAATCCTGCAGACTGTACTTCGTGTTTCCCTCTTTCATTCCACTACTGAAAACACTTCCGTGTGATCGAAGATGTATCGAAAAGCGATGTAAGGAATTGCTCAAATAAAAGAAACATCCTCCGTATTTGAAGCGAATTCCATATCTTTGATTCGACCCAGGTCAATCCCTCTTGCCATCAAATGTATTTTTCCACTTAATAGCTGGGTGCAATATTTCGAAAGCAATCAATTCTACTGATATACTTTCTAAACTTGTCTTGTTTTCTGTTTCAGATGAACCGTCCTATTCAAGTGAAGCCAGCGGACAGTGAAAACCGCGGAGGTGAGGATAAGCGATTCACTAAATCGTTAATAAAAAAATAACTTCGTCCCCATTAGCTTTTCGAGTCCGTGATATAATTTAAATTTATTTTCAGACCTGATGGGAAAATCTTTGAGATCCAGAGACACGATCGTTCATCTAGAATGTTTTTTTCCTTTAGTTTTTCACAGTCAAAAAATGACACAAAGTCTTTCACTAGAGACATTTTTTCTCAAGTAACTGAAATACATTTCCATTCCAAGATTGTCTCATTCTCGGTTCCCTTGGGTTCCCGAGACTCACCCCTAAATTCTGAAGCGTAGCAAACGTTTTTGGTCAACAGCCCTAATTAATTGAATTGGCGACAAGTTTCTGATGAACGGTCGTGGTTCACGTAATCTAGTGCCTAGTTAAATTTTCTGGTCAATAATATCATTCACATTTACGTCTGTAAATTCAATTTTTATTACAACAATATTTACTTACGATAGATATTAATATTTTCATCATAAAATTCTTTCATCATTAGTTCTTTTCAAAAAATTAAAAGTTCTATCTTTCTCATTCATCCGATCACTATTTCTCTAAGGATTTAACCTAAACATTTTCTTGTTTAGGTCCGATGAATGATCCTGATACGGCTCCTACTTTTAAAAAGACATATTCGGGCTATGTAAAGTTCAGACGAACGAGTGTACGTATGCGGGATGTGTTTCTCAGAGTGTGCATAAACTAGTTTCAGAAATCACTGTCATCCTCTTTTTATCTATGTCTCACTGCAATTTTTTAAATACAATTCGTGTACAATTTACGTTTTCAAATGCCCCGTCAGTGAAGTTTTCGTATAACCATGAATATCATACCTTAGATACACTTTACATTACCTAAGGATTTGACGTATACCTTTCCTCAGAAATGCAGATCGTTAATAGGTAGCCATTCAAAACCAAAGATGATGTGCATTCACAATACCACAATGTCTTTATTCTTCTGGAATATTACCCTCTTCGAATGGAATATAAATCGCAGGACTTCTTTAAAGAGGATCATAGAATTGAAAACACTTTCTTGCAAGGCGCGATCCGAATGAAAGGCAGAAGATCAGCCTCAATCCTCCTAATCTTAGAAGAGACCCTGTTCTCATCATTCACTATGGCTATCCCTGTACAGAATTTAGATCCATTCCTAACCCGAGCGTCTTTCTCGTGCATGATCCTTTCCGTAGTCCTTAGCAGTTTGCTTGGACGTAGATGAAGCGGGATGATGATGCGGGGATAGACGGGAGGCAGGAGAGGAGTCACGTAATTCATATGCTAATCTGGAGGAGATGCCATTGTAATCTCCGGTCGCCCGCCTCGGCACGGCCCACAAAGCCTTGCCTTGACGCGGATGCAAGCAGAGTGATCCAGAGCTGCGGAAGCTGTATAACTATGTAGATGCTGTATCCACGTAGAAGGAGAGTTCAATCAGGGGTTACTGAACTTCGGCGACACCGTCAACCAAACCACGCATTCCCTTTCGGAAAATCTCCTCTCTGTGCAAAACGATCACGAACTTCATTCCTGATCCCTCGATCTTGACACATTTCCCTTAATTCCCTTTTAGCCAAATCAAGATACTCAAAACTAATTGAGAAGCTTCGTGACAGAAATTGTGACTCCTGGAAAGTTTTGTAGACATCAATTATCTTCAATCTTTGTTCCTATTTCTATTTCTATTTTTGAAAACATTTTCACCTCTGTTTTTAAAATATCTGCTTTTAAATCATCTTCCCTTATTCCATCAATTTCTCTAATCCAACCATCATTATGGTGTTATCCATTAACTTAATTGATCTTTAATCTTTGTTGTTCCTTTTCCATTTCTCTTTCCGACACTGTCCCAATCGTCATTATGGTATTATCCTTTAACTTGTACACCTTCATCAAACCTAAGGGATCTCATTTAAAAGTTTATCAAAATTTAAAAAACTTGACGAAAAATCTAGAGATTTCGGTTCCTGAATTGTTCTAGTGTAGGCAAAGCCTTTTCTCTTCTTCTCTTTACTCCTGAAATGACAGGATCGCAAAAAGATCTTCACCTTTCAGTTGCAGAGCCAAACGTTGAACCCTCTCTAACGCCTCGTCACGAGAGGTTTCATTGTTCAAGCGATTCGTCGACTTTTCTCACGTTAATGACTGCCCTTTACAGGCCATCTTGGTACCCCGCCGCACAGCTTAATTACATCACTCCCTACTCATCGCAATGGCACTTTAACGCGCCTCTGCTCCACGAAGTAATGTCCTATTAGCAGTACAAAGGGCGGATCAAATTTTAATTGCAATGCGTTAAGTCGGTACTTCGTTACCTTTACTTGGTCGGCATCTGTTACGGATAGCCAAAAACTTTCCCATTGTAATTTTCTCTAAACCTTAATATCTAATTATTTCAACTTTTTATCCAAGAACTATTATTTATATTGATAGCTTCTTCTTGTTATTTTTCCCTGTCAAAAGATCGGCGCAAAAAGGTATTTCTTTTTGTCTCAACGATGATTGAAAGTACACTTAAATCTTGACAGAGGACGAGGAAAGGAGCTTCTTGCTCCCCTATCTTCTGCTTGCATTCGCATTTTCCCAAAAGGTCGTTTTCCAAATACAAAAGTCGGACGAATCTGGTATAAAAAATGTCAGAGGGTCATCAGTCGCATTGTCCCCGTGTGTTTTGTCCCTTCGGGTCAGAAATAGATTTTTCATCAGCCAATATCCACTGACTGGGCTTGTCCTTCTTTGCGACCTTGTTTTCTTCAACCGTCGAAATGAAGGTTGCCAATAGGGTACAGATTTGAGAAATGCGCATCCTGCGCAGTTAACTTCGGTAAAGTTTTCTGGAGTGGATAAGGTGAGTGGAAGCTGTACCAAAGCTCGTTGAGCAAGTAGATATAAGTTTCGATCCCTCGGCGAGCCATCTTGCCTCCACTAACAGCACTCACACTACTTCTTCGAGATAAAGGCAGCAGAATATCACCTCCCATTCTACTGACACCACTACCAACTTTAAAATCGTTCTTACTAACGATTGTCTTCCTGTTTTTCCTGAGTAATCTTCAATCATTGTACAAATTTGTATTTGAATCTGAAATCCTAAAGTGAATGCGCATCATCAAGTATAGAATTTAACTTACCGCAGCTCCTAGGATGTAATATGTTACCAAGCTCTCAATGAATAAAAGAAAGGAGGAAACGGGGTCCGCCAAACGAAAGAAGATAACGTGCTGACGTAAAATATTAATTACACTGTTCGAAATTGCTCGCTATTTAGAAGCCCTCATCCATTCGACATGCGTTAATGCGCTTAAAAGTTTTTACGATACGACCGCTGCTTGTTCGAGAAATCCAAACACATTAGGTTTCTTCCTTCACGAAGTAATTATTTTTCTCACCGCGTGCCAATTTATTTCACTTTGCCCGTATAAAGTATAACTCTTCATTAATTATTTTTCTTTAGAATCGCCTGAAGCCACAAACTTGAGTTAAGACTAGTATACGATTCAATTCCTCAATTGCTTTGATGCTTTTCTCTTATTTTTAAAAACTTTTGTCAAGCCATAATTTCCCGAGGGTAGATTTTTTCTGGGCGATAGGGCCTAAAGGAGGCGTTAATACTTTGCGAAACGACAAAGGTCCAATTCCTTGCTCTTGGCAGTCTCGACGGTACAATGGAACAGGCGTTCAATGAAAAGTACCCGGGGCTAAGAGAAGAGCTCTGTCTGTGAGGAGGTGCGACAACTTTTAAGCGAGGCAGGGGCAAGACGATGCTGCAAGTCAGGCGAGAATCTAATTTCCCGAGACAAATCCTTAAATGTGCCCTAGAGCCCAGAGAGGGTGCTACTTCGCGGAATGAGGTGTCGACATCGTCACGTACATGAGACACCTTTATTTTATGCACCTTTCGTATCGTATAACGTTAGCATTCCGGAAAATAAATCTCTAGGAGACAACCCTGTCAATCTCTTAAATATGATTTATTCGTTATAAAAAAATAATAATAGCCGTCAGGATCTTATCGGATGCATAATGTAGAATCGGGAAAAAATGATTATAGGTAGGAAAGCCTACTTGGAAATTCATTAAAGATTTGTTTGAGACAGACGGTTGTTTTATAGTGTTCAATGTATATATTTATCTAAAGAATTATCAAATCTTTTTCTGAGTTTCGATGGGGGTTTTATGAGAAGCAGGTTTTATCTAGAAATCTAGTATAAAATTGAATAAAGAGAAATATCCTGCACTGTATATTTTAAATTAGGATCAATATTTCTAATCAAACCAGTTACCGTTTCGAGAATCGCGAGCGATAAACCCTGATCACTGATGACCACCGTACTTTGGCCCATTGCCATCTCTTTGTTTCTGTTCTGTATTCCAGAGTGCATGATGGACGACGGGAGCGCCAGTGCCATCTTCTGGAAGTAGGAGGCACCGGTGGCGGCTGCTGAAGGTAACTTCGACTTCCAGGAGATAGCTAGCTTCCTTTCAGACCTTCATTCTTCTTCTCCACAAAGTGACAGTATAAAAGAGAGAGAGAGAGAAAAAAAAGAGAAAAGGATATTCTTCCTATCACGCCATCACCGCTGATTCAAGCACAGTTTGCTGCAAAGTTCATTTTGCTGCTCGCTAGTGTTCGCCCCTTTATCCTCTCCCATTTTTTTAAAAGCATACCTTCCTACTTTCGCTTATAAATTGGAAGACTTATCTTACAAATTGTTAACAAAATTTTTTAAGTGACGAGAAACTGTTGTTTTTCTAGATTTTATAATTGGACCTAATTTCATGTTAGCTAATGACCTTAATTGAAAATTCTCTCTCTCTATCCTTCCTGGATCCAACTTAATCGCCACCTCCAGCGAAAAGTATCACCCGTTCATTGTCCGCTCTTTACAGCTGTGACCATATAGTGGCTCGCTCGTTGGATGTATTGTCTCGTTCGTTGTCGTTGTGTTTTTATCACCTCTGTACATATATCTTTTTCTAATTATGATGTGAGTTACGATTTCTCGCTGTACCTAGACTTGTGACTCTATGGAATTTCCACATCCTGCCACTTTCCATAGCGGCTGTCCTTCTACTCCCATCACCGCCGCTGGTCACTTTCGCACACTCACACCATCGTACGGAAATTAAATTAAGAGTAAAAAGATGCCCAGTGCAGATATTTCTAAACAACCTTCGCTCGAAAGCTGACTAAATTACTTTAAGCACCCAGAAAGATGCGTCCTTATGGAAAGGAAATTTGAAAATCAATCAGGCCCATAAATATTCGGTGAAGTGACAGATAATAAAACAATTTAAGCGATTGGCACTAAAGGGACCACCCTCATTAAAAACAAATTTAGAATCACAATCCGAATCTGAAGTTAGAAATAGCTGCAGTGCTCTCAAAAAGAAGCATTTATTTTTGTCACATTTAATTGGCGTTTGATTCTAAGAGATTTGACCTCAAGAAAAAAAACAAAGTTCACCTCGAAGGTGCTTCCATAGATACATGTTAAAAATTTTGTTAAATGAATAGTCACACTGCATGCTTGATTCCAAATGTTCTCTTTCCCGAAAGAATATTCTTTCTTTGGAATTTTAGACCCTAGCTGACGTTTGAGATTAGATCTCAAATAAATTTTTGATGAACTTGGAAACTCGAAATCATGTAGGGTCTCCAAGACCTTCGAGAAGAACTTTGTTCTTAGTAGTGAGTCGCTTTTCGTACCGGTTTCCGCGTTCCCGTTCCACCTGTTTCTTCGGCTTATGGTGTAGGTCTTAGGTTGACATTGATTGGTTATTTATTATTGTAATTGTGATCATTTTATATTATTATCGTTTATTATTATTATTGTTGCCACACACACAGCCCCTGGTGTTAGATGTACATTTTCCGTAATTACTGGAGTGTGTTGTACGCGTCACAAGCGATACGTACCTATCCAGACGCTCATATGTTACTTACCCTACCTCCTTCCCCTTAGGATGGTGGATGCTGTGGTGTAACCGTGTACCTTTGTCGTTCTTGGTGTTAGTCGCCAGGCTATTTTCTTTAACTGGCTCGCCATTTTTGGTAACCGAATCACCTAACAATACGCTTTTTTCTTTTCTTCCAACCTACAGACAGAAAGCTGTTCGTGGGTATGCTCAGCAAGCAACAGACAGAAGACGATGTCCGACAGTTGTTTTCTGCCTTTGGTACAATAGAGGAGTGCACCATACTTCGTGGACCCGACGGAACAAGTAAAGGTAAGATTTTTTATTTGTAACATCATTTCCGGTGATAAAAGTCAAGCAGAGCGTCAACTATCATGATCAATCTGCTCTTAACAAGCTTCTTTGAAATTAATTCTTCTATCTGAAAGAAAATTAAACGAGGCACTGAAATCCTTCTGCAGTACAATTGGAAAACTGTGTCTGGATCATGGCGGATTCCTTTAAGAAAAGGCAAAGTAGTGAAGCCAGTGAAATTAAAAATAATACAAGAAAGAAGAATGTAAGTACCCAGCGATCGCTCAAAGAAAGCAATTGCCTCGTTGGGTTGGTCTGTAGCTGGAAAATATAATCGCCCTTGCTTTTGAATATTTGTCAGCACTGTATACAGCAGAGAAGCAGTTAGGTTAGGTTGGGTGGGACGGCTGAGTACTAGGCAGTTGCATGCTAAGAGGAGCAATAATTTGCGCCGGACGAGAGAAATTTACATAAATATTTTTATTCAAGCACCAAGTGCGCAAGCAATGTAGAAAACACTGAAACATACTCCCTCTGGAGATCTCAACGGGAAAATATCCATCCTTTTCCACTCACAAATTTCAGAATAATATGGCATAAATCAGAAATTTTCTGAATATTCTCTAAATTCTTTCCCGGGAAGATATAAAGGGGGCAACTAATTTTATAAAGAAGAATCTTTGATGACAGAATTTTCCTTTTTATTGACGATAAAGTAATATTAGGTGACCCAGAATGAAGTAGAGAAATGACGAGAAGAGAAAATGGAAGCCAGACTGGGAAGGAGGTGCAAACGTAATTAAATTTCACTTTGAACTAAAACTCACTTCAGTACTTAATAAGATTTTGATTCGTAGTACTAGGCCACGTAAAAGAATACTCAGATAAAACCTCACTTTGTCACGATTTGTTAAAACCGTCGAAGGTGGAGACCTACATTATCAGAAAGCGTAGATGATGTAGATCTGCTTTTATGAAGAAACAATCTTATCGTTTATTCTATACACCTCCAGGGATACAGCTCTCGTCTTAAGTTCATCCCGTTGAAAGTTTCGAAACACGTTTCATCACTACGAGTTTCATACCGCCATGTAATGGAGAGATCAGGAGAAGTTATATTGGTCGATACCCTTGCTGCAACTCCTCTGGAAACACGCGCGTTCCTTAATTCCTTATGCTACGTGTTCAATTTAGGGTGAAACCAACTCTTCAAACTAAATCAAAATTTGGATTTGAATATGGATGGAAAAGTTCTTGCGTTTATTAATTCGTAATTCTTCTATGATAAGGACCATCAAGAATGTTTTCATCTGTACAAAGACTCTTTCTGATGTACTCTCCTTACTAAGTTTAATTTTTCCATTGTGTCCTGTTGTAACTCTAGTCCGCAAAACTCGAGTAGCAGGTGTCCCAGAAGTATGCGCACATGCTGCTATGATAATAAACGTAGCAGAATGGCAACGTCATTTTGTTATGCGATGAGCAGTCACATACATTTTTTGACGCTTGACAATTATTCCGGTCGTTGTGACAAACTATAAAGGTCGCAACGAGCTTGCAGTAACCAAGCAACGGGGTCAACTAATTATTGCATCGGCATCCGGCCATGTTCGTATATCCCACAATTTTCCCAGAAGGTTGCATTCGACAGAGATTCAAAGGCGGAGCTCCATCGAAGTATCTCCGTAACGAGAAACTCGCGATTCGCCTTGGGAGGAAGGAGGTCGACTGTCGGCGAAGCGCCGCTTCACATTTTTCCCCGTAACGACAAACTTCCTCCAATTATTTTTCTCTCGCTCCGTCGGGATTTCAAACATTTCAGCGCCACTTGAACCAACTCATCTGTCCTATTTTCGCCGTAGTGACGATGCCCGTAATACTCCTGCCTCTACATCCCTTGTCTCGACAGAAAACAGAAATGCAACTGTATTAGTTCAATTGCATTGGCCGCAATAATTCACGAAGCTAAGAAGATTATAAAATTTTTATGAATAATGGAACGAAATATTATTCAAGGGTTGTATCTAGCAGTTCCAAGGGGCAAAGATGAAGAATAGAGGAGGTGAGAGATGAAGTAGTATCGCGGGAGTTGTGAACACACTTCTCCTGTTAGAGGCATATAAATGCAGGCGAGGACTTGGAGAAACAATTCTGCGCATTAAGTTGTAATAACGCGGTGCTAGTAGTCGACCCTCTTTCCAAGTTCTCAAACAATTCATTCCTTCAGATTCTTAATGTTCTGGGTGACTGTCTCTTCTTCAATCATTAATTCAACTGAATTCAAATCAAAAGGAACTTCGTGAAAAGAAGATTGATCACGAATATTCTCGCCTTCATTCTTATCCCCGAAAGTATATTCACTGTCAGAAATCTGTTTCTAAAAATTCTTTATAAAATGTTTCCTCTTCATCAACTTTGAAATCACAGATTTTCCAAGTCCCCATTTTTTGTGTGCAATGTTTCCCAGGAGTTGTTAAATACGACCAGAATACGCAATTTAGCATGAAAAAGTGTCTCCTATTTCCTTGGTAATGTAATTGAAGGAAAAGTGGTTCATCCACGTGGAGCGTAGCGACACAATGTAATTAAGTAGGTATCGAAGCGCTACTGTGTACAGATACGCCTTCACGCTAGTGAATTACCTTTGCGCGCATCGAACGCACCGACAGAAGCACACACACTAAACCAGAGAATCTAACAGAGGGTGCTTTGGACAGAAGCTCTCAATATGTCCGACCTAATCCTCTCCCTGAGGACCTGGGTCCTTCTCTCGGTTTCGCTTTATTTTGCAATATGTACAAACATTTTGAACCCAGCTGTGCCGAGGATTTAGGAGCTAAACGTTTAATAAATACTTGGTTCGTGTGACACCCAACCACGAGACGAAGTATCTTGATTTACAGCTCGATGTATTATACCTTACCAGTCGGATTTTCCGGCTGTCAGTCCGAAAAACAGATTGATTTAGCATTACGTCTTAAGTTTTCTTTCTTAACGAGTTTTTAACAATAAAATTGGTAGACAAATTTGGTGGATGTCTGTAAATTAAGTAAGCGAAAGGGGTATACGAGTTTAGTGCACCAGATTGGGCGAAAAAATGTAGTATATCTAAAATTTGATGTACATCACGTTAGGCATACTATTACCGTACTAGAACCAATTTACCCCACAAAATGTTGTCTGCAAATTGAGTTTACTGAACTGGGTATGCAACTTTATTGTACAAATGTGGTGCAGTAGATTGGGTAAAGTATTCCAACTTGAGGGTACGAGTTTAGTGCCCATATTTTTTGCGCAACAAAGGGAAAAAATTATTTGTTCCAACTTCCCTTGAAAACCTTTCATAAAAAGAAATTGGCTAATATTCGAAACAAGTTGGATAAAGTTACGACTCCTAAAAATAATATCATTTGGTATATCTTCTTCTACAAGGTGCATTGTGGATCGTGGCTGAAACGATGGAAATACTGAAGAAGGCATTGTTCGAACAAGCCCTTGCGGAGGAGTATAAGCTACCATTGTACCCGCGAGATTTACCGTTCTTATATTAATGCGATTACCGTCGAGCGTCGCGGTCGAGCATCTCAGAGAAAAGATCCCGAAAAGGGTACCAAGAGGACCATCTACTGGTCGTATACCGCATCTTGCCCCTTCACCGTCAATATCAAGAAGGTCGCAGAGTTTCACTCGCAAGCAGGTCCTTGGAGGATACATATCTTTACCACTCTTGCTTGCTCGTCCCATCCGATGAGCAGCTTTTCCCCGTCGACCATAAATACGCCATATTGGCCATAAACCTTTACATTCGTGCATTACCCACCCCGTTCGACGCGTCCCTCGCTTCCTGCGTCCTGTTATCGAATAACCGGCGGTAGGCAGCTTAACAGGCTACTCCGACGCTCCCAAAGCCCACGATCCAGAAACGCATTCACGTTCACAGTTAGAAACTTCTACATTTATGATGGATGGAAAACGCACCCATTTTTTCCTTCTGACGAATCTTCTTTGCTGTAAAAGTTATGCCATAAATGACATTTAGTCTTCTGCTGTCACAAAAATCTGTTCTAAAAATATTGTACACCTAATGTGGTCACGTTTACTCTACAAAAATTGATATACGTAGTTGTAGTTTTTAAATTTTGGATGCACTTCTGTTATCACAGATGGAAGACACAAAAGCTTGATTTACAAATTTTTGTGCACATGTTTAGTGTACAAACTTTCTGCATAATTTTTGTAAATACCTCTGGCTTAAAAAGGATGTATACAAGTTCTGTTTGTAAATTTTAAGCATCAGTTGAGTACATATATTTGGGTACAGAGTTTGCAATGCATTCAATCATTTTACCAAATTTATGTCCTTTTCTCAAAGGGAAAACTAATGTTCTAACTGTGTATCTCATTAATATTCCTCTCTTAGTGTACCAATCCTTGTAGTTAGAGTTCGTGTAAATCTAATGGTATGGAAATTTAGTAAGAAATTATTAATTTTAATGTATGAATGGGATATATTTGCTGTTTAGAATTTTGCTAAAAATTATTGGCTTATTTATTTATATATTCTTTTGATTCTGATGTGATGCATATTTTTCTTCTTTTTTTTTTTAAGCAAAATGTGTCAAACATATATTCAACATTACGACAGTCATTAATCGCTTAATTATATTATTTGATTAAAACAGTTGATTACACTGTCGTTCAAATTGCTGTTGACTGTTTTTCTGCATGTGAATTGCATGTGATAACAAGTCTACTTTGACACCGTAACTCTCATTTCGGATAGAAACATGGTGCCTGCGTTTGACCTCTCCTCTAATTAAAATGTTGTGTTAAAACCGCAAATCAAACACATTCCGCAAACTCTATTCATGTTTGTGCAACTGTAATTAGACTTAAGCGATGAAAGCTACGTCGTTTTCAGTCCTCATCAATGTGAAATTAAATTTTACATTAGAGAGGTCATTATATAAGTGCTAGTTTGTTCCATCTATATTTGCTATTCGCTAAAGTGGTATGGACATTTAGTATATAATGGTGATAGCTTGCTATATTCTAATATACAAATAGCCTTATATGTATATTCTATAATTTCTACGGTAACATTTTAGTTTCATATCATTAAAACTTTTAAGTATAGAATCTCTGTGAATAATTTCTCAATAAGTTTCCCGTGGAATATTATATCATTATAACCACGATCCTCTATGCAGAAACAGCCCTTCTGTCGTTCTAATTGTGATCTTGTGTAACGAGTGCTGTTTAGTGCACATCCTACGTCGGACAGAATGGCAACGACGCTCTCCCTACTTTATAGGCCGACCATTACGGATCTGTAGGTTGTATATCAGGGTGGGGCATTAGAAATTTAATAATCCATTGCGGCTGGAGCCGTATCCTTCATTCACTCCAGCGCGTCATTGCAGCACTCCTGGCAGTCGCTAGGAGCCCTCCAATGACCGCGTCGTAATCGTAACGAGACATTTTACATAGCAAGCTGGATATGTGTTGGAAGCAATGCCTGGGAAACAGGGCTCTGTTGTAACCAACAAAGCTAGCACTATAAAACTATATAACGGGGGTTGAAGGGGGGTAGCGATGTTTATTACATAATGGACGCACGTAATACTGAAGTGCTCTGCAAAACCGTTCGCTGGAGCCGAGGCCCACAGGATCATTACGTTTACATGTCCATTTTTGTGATCCAGTTTACCTATATAGGCTGCACGCGAGCTGAGCCATAACGATACGGTTGAAAAAAAAATCATAAATAAAGTTCGTTCGTAAAACCGCGGTTCGAGTTTTCGTCGAACTGGAATGACACGTGATACGTTACTGTCATACAGTCCCGATGTTATTGTGAACGAATGCATACTCTCTGTCCATTTATGGCTTCTACTTCTATCACAGCTCAATTTTATTCTCTAGTGTTGGGGACTAATGAAGTTACTCGAAAAATAACATTCGAAATTTCTAAGTCATACCACAAGATTTCCCACCACTGATTATTTATTAGAAGTAGAAATTTATAGTTCACTAACTTAGGCGCACTTTAGCGCACCAAAGTGGGTATGCTGATTTAGGGTTTTAAATTTGGTGTACCAATTTAGTCCATTGAACTGGAATAACAACTTTAGTGCACAAACGTAGTGCAGGAAGTTGGGTGTGCAGATGTACTGCACGAAATTGGGTATTCAAATTTAATGATGCGAATTGGGTCCACCAAATTTGGTGTACCAATTTAGTCCACTGAACTGGGTATACAAATATAGTGGACAAACTTACAATCAGTGTGGTATATTGGGTATACCAATTTATTGCAGTATACTGGGTATGCTTCTACTTCTATCACAGCTAAAGGCTATTCTCTGCTTTTGGGGAGTCAGAAAGTAACACAAAAAATTACTTTTGAACCTTCTTACATGACATAAGAATTCCCAGACCTGATCATTTATGTACCATAAATTGAAAGGTAATTTCCCTAATTCATAAAAGATGATACGATAATAGAAAGTGTGCATTATATCAAATTACGTCAGCAATTTTTCACTGTGGGAGATCCATGTTCCAATGAACAGGAAAGAAAGGCAGACATAAGTAATAATTGGTTGGCTTGCGTTCATTTTTATAAGGAGAGTCATATTAAATATCCCACCTGCTGTTTGCACGACTCAAGGCTTTCTCATTCAATAGAAATGAAAAAATGTGCAACCCTCCTTCGTTATCGTTCTTTTCATACAGGAGACACGAGGATAAAATCTGGAGACGATAATTTCACGCTGCAATTTTTTATTTATTATCCTAGAATTCGATACGGAAGAGATTTTCTCCGAATGGAATTTGTATTTCAGATTAACAATCCTAAGATATTTTTCGCTAAAAAAATGGGACGTAATTTTTCGGGGGCAATGAGACTCCTGGACAGAGTGGGCTTGGACCCCAAAAGGAAAATCAATGCAGTGAATGGGCTCTGAGCGTAGACGCCTGTCACACTATCGCTATACGGTGGGGTGAACTTAAAGTAGGGTGGATTCCATGCCACGTAATCATATACAGGGTGATGAAGAAACTTGAATCACCCCATGCTTTTCCAAGGCCAGTGTACACCACTGTTAAAGAATTTTCCTCCCGATCGAGCGGAAATAAATATTCAAGCAGAAGCAAAAAAAAACTAACAGTTTCTATTCTTTTCTCGTTCTCATTGTCCAACGAGAAAGTAAGTCTTGTTTTCTTATTTTATACTCGTTTTTTCTACTTGTTTCATAACTGCTCGTGATCGTTATTTTCTCGTCGAAATCGTTTATTTTCTCATATCTGGTTCATTACAAAATGAAGTTATATTTTTGAGTCTAGTTCACTAGGGAAACTTTTCTAAGCACTATATACAGAGAACATTTTTCGGACAATGTCTTGTTTTCATTTTCTTTACAATGTTTTTCACTATACCTAGTTTCTCGCCTGGGATCAGTTTAAGGATTTAATCTTATTAAAAAATATGCAGTTCACTACATTACGTTGTAATGCGAAATAAGCGGTTCTTGACGTGCTTTATGTAACAGATTTAATGGGTTTCACGGTAAGATTTTATGATCCGTTCTCTACTTCATAGAGTATGAAATAGCAACAAGGTTTTAAAACATGATTTATTTGAAAATTGAAGAGTTAAAATAGAAAAATCGCATTATAGGCAAGCAACGAAACTAATAATAGGAGTTAAAACTTCTGTGCACTTTGCTTTCACCCAAAATTGTTATGTCCGACTGACACATCCATAAAATGGCTAAAACGTGTTTCAAACCAAAAATCTGGCTAGCAGAACTGTTATGGATTGAATATAAATGTTTTTAAACCCCTTTCTTGTAAATCTAAATCTACGCCATTTGAATGGCTGCTATCTCGCGCGCACCAGTGTCGCCGATAAATTTCGTAAAAAGTGGAGCGGACTGGCTTTCGTTAACGACCTCGTTAAAATTTGTCATCAGAAGCTTGAGTGAAAAGCGGACTATTTGGGATATTCCTGTCACGATTCGTTTCCACATTGGACTGGTGCGTTTAGCGTAGAATAACTACGCACTCCGTGGTTGCATCGTTAGACCGATAGTTTCAGCGAACGATAAATCCCTCAGAAAGGCTTTCCAAACGGTATTGACTGACAAGTACCCAGATTTCGTGTGAAATTGACATCCGATATTCATGCCATAGTCGTACATTATCAAAGTGAAAGCTTGGATTCATGAGTTTTAGACTCCAAGTTCAAATATAAATAAAAAACCAGAGAAATACTCATCTGTAAATTTTTGTGCCCAAAATGCACCTACTCAAATTTTAATTCATTATATTTAGATTTATCACGCACATATCTGAAGAAAAATTTTTGAGTTCGTATTTATTTTGAAAACCATATGTGGACTAGACTTTTGATGCAGCGTGAATTCCCATGCTGATTAGGAATAGAAAATTGAGAAGGGTGAACTTTCATATAATTATTGTGACTCCCCATGGCTTATAGGATGGAGTAGAACACACAATATGCGTCTGCACGAGGCAGGGTGATTTTTTTCTCTTCGTTATTTGGACATGGGGTGCATGTTAATAACAGTGACAAGCCGGCTTTTATATCAGATGAGCGTCTGTTATCTACAACACTACATTTGTGGACAAAAGGCTTTTTACAAAGTCGATAAGTTAAGGGTCACTCTATAAAATCACTTTAGTCCACACTTTTTCGGTCGCGGCAAAGTGGTAATTTTTAACTTAACAAATACATAAAATAGTAAAGGACGATCAAGGAAAATTTTCTCGATTAAAAAAAAAGTGAGGAGTGAGAATAGGCCGATTTAGGAGCTACTATAATAGTCCGAATGTCACAATTAAAAGCGTTTTTGGTGGCCTTTGACGATGCAACGTCATTTATTTTACACAGCCTCCGGAAAAAGTCGAAATTGGACGGAAATCGACCCGCCGTGAGCAAATAGGGCTTAAGAGGAGTCGAAATTTGAACGCGTGTTCGCATCGGTCGAGTTTCGCCCGTGTTCACAGCAAATGTACTCGGCAGAGGGGCTTAACACGCATTTACAAAATGCGAACGCGCACCAATACCACACCAAAGTTCGTGCCGACTTTGACGATCAAGCCCCCCCTGCCCCAACCCTTCCCTTCTCCAACCTTTTCAAACGATAATCCAATCATCCATGTCCTGCGATTTGAAGCCAGTAATTCCCTATGTTTGATCATCCGTAGGTCATTTGCCATCGGTCTACTGAAACTTTTCGTTCTCAGTCAAATTTTCATATGACGGTTCATGCTCTTTAAATAAATTTGATACACTCAATATTTCATATAGCAGAGTTGTCAAGAGTGATTCACGCTTAATCTTCTTTTTGTGATGTTAGGGGAATTCAATGTTTTCTCACTTTACAATTTTTTCCTGTAATTATACATATTAAATGTATTCAATTATTCCACAATTCTTGCTGTTATATCAGTTTCAGTTGGAATTAAGTAAGAATAAACAAAAGTTATATCTTCTAATTTAATTTTCTACATACATAAATCTGATCAATGTAAGTGATACATATGCAAATTAGAATCATGCAAATAATTTCTATATATATTTTAGTAAACGTATGTTGTCTTAATGTTTAAAAAAATAAAGATTCTAAACTTAATACATTCCTTGAAAATAAAACCTGAATTCGTCTAAATTCAAACAGCGGTCAACCATACTAAAACTTAGTTCAACTGAATTTTCCGCATATCAGTTGAATTAAATTAAGTTCAGTTCGCCTAAATATTCACTGGAATTTAGTATAAAATGCCATTTTAACTTAGTTCCATTCACTTTATTCTTTTGGGTTTTACTTAAATCCAATTTTTTAATACAAAATTGATTATTTCATAATAATGTATTGCTTTCATCAGAATTCACTATAACTCTGTTACATTTCCTTAAATTCCCTTGAATTCATTATAATTATTATTAACTGGAGTTTATTTTGAAACCAGAAGTCAGTGATATTTGAATAATTGTAATTAATTATATTTCAAAATAATAAGACTTGATTTAAATTAACTAGAATTTATTTTGACTCCAATACAATTAATTTAAAGATAATAGACTTAAGTTGGAGCTTGGTTCAATTCCATTTTTAATTAAATTCAATCATTTAATTATTTTACTGGAATACAGCAAAATGCACTTGAATTCACTTGAAATTCTCAGTGAAGTTACTTTGGTAGTACACTCGGACTTCAATTTATGCACGGTTTTGGTCCTGATCTTCGGCTTCAATTGAGGCTCTCCAAACGCAAACAGTCAGGGCCGTGTGAACACTGAAAGTGAACTGACGCAACGTGGCGCAACATAACGCAGTTATCCACCTTGAATTTACGTCGTATAAAAGTAAATTTAGTTGAAATCTGTTCAATTCTCTTTATTTCACCCTGAATTGACCTTTAATTCTCTTTTCATTCAGTGAACTTCTTTCTATACCAATGCAGTGGTTCCTGAATTCTGAGTGATAAATTGGCAAGAATGGTATTTGAAATCACTGAAATTCTGTGTGATTCATTTTATATTGGATTCAGTGAAACTATCTCGAAAGAATTGATTGAACTCGATTAAGACCAGTAGAGTATTTGAAAATAAAAATTATTATCTCCGTTATTACTGGAACACCATTTCATACTCCATGTTTGAAAATATTACGCAAATAGATCGTTATAGCAGTATATTTTTAATTTTTGAAGCTGAGTAATTATTATAGGGACCTTAAATCTGAATATTGCTATAAATGCTGTAATTGCACGACACGCCAGTTTCAATTGCGCGTTTAATGGACATTAAATGGGTTTGTGAGAGGGAAGTCGGTGCATTGGTAAAACCACAAATCTCATGCTTGAAACAGGAACGTAATCGTTACTGTCGGCTGTGTGGCAAATTGAAATTTATCGATATTATGTATTTTCGAACTAGAATAATGAATTTCAAGAGGTGCGTGATTTTCGAGTTTTGTCTGACTAATGATGTATCTGTTTCGACGGCTTGCCTGCACAAGAGCTGTTGAATCGCCAATTTCTGCATGCCGCACATGAAAATTTCTGAATGACTTGTAACCCGATTGAATAATTGTTTTACTTGATTCAGTAAATAGCTTTCGACCTCACTCTCCACTTGTTTCAAGTAGCGTAGCAATAATAGTGTGATTAGAGAGGATTTCGATTTTTATTCTTCAATACGGTATCGGAATTTATGAACCTCAGTATTTTCAATTAAAGAGAACACGCACTCTGTAGATTACTATTATATTCATCGACGAAGTATTAATTCATGTCCGTGAGTTTAGATTAAATTTTTCATTATCTCACTAGTTCTTGCAAAGCTACCAATATTTTTAATTTTTACCTTCAGGATAATAAATAAATAATTCATAAAGTCAATCAGATAAGTAAAGGTATTTAATGAAATAATATCAAGGGGCCATCCATATAATAATCGTTACCAGTTTGATGGTGAGGGGTCATGCTAAAAACAAAGGCTAGTAACAGATAAGAAGGGTGGGGGGAGGCTCAGGAGAAATAACGTTACGAACTTTAATAACGTTCAGTACGTTTCGTGATGATAAAGAAAAAAGTTCGCAAATCTTACGAAAGTTAGCCCTGCAACTGTACAGTTCAATAATAACTTAATATGTTTGAAAATCACTTTCATATTGCAGACCTCACACTTTTTCCCCTATTATCCTTTTGTCCCCTTTTTAAAGATTTCCTTTTTCTTTCCCTGTTTTCCAGAAACTTTCCATTTTTCTCGTTTGTTCGGTTGAATGCTAACTGAATTATTACAACCCAATAATAAAATCCAACTATTTTTGGTGAAAAGTTAATGTCTTTTGTTTGAAATGTCACTATTATATTTCTTTAGAATTATCTTCTTGGTTAAAAAATCATCTTTTTGATTAAAAATTCAATTTTTGTTGAAAAATCAACTACTACTATCTTTCATGGTGAATAAGTTGTCCTTTTTGGTTGAAAATGAATTTTTTTGTTTAAAATTGAACTCTCTTTTAAAAAATTTCTGTTTTTGTTTTGAAAATTCAACTATATGGTTAAAAATGCAAGATTATTCAGTTTAATTTTATTCGTTTTTATTTAAAGTTCGACCATTTGGTTAAAAATACGTTTTTGTAGTTTGTAGGTTAAATTTTAGAAATTTAAAAAAAATTGTAACTATTTTGTTTTGACTTAGACTATTTTGTAAATCATATTCATTTTTGTAAATTAAAAATTCGAATGCTTGATTAACATTTGAATTATTTTTTTTTAATTCAAATATTTTGGTAAAAAGTCATCTTTTTGGTCGCAAATTTATTTGTTTTGTTGAGCATTCATCTTTTTGGATAGAAAATTCGTCCTTTTGGATGGTAAATTAATCTTTTACGGTAGGAAAGTCATCATTCTTGGTTGAAAATGAACTTTTTTATTGAAAAATTCAATTTTTCTGTCACCTTTTTTTTGGTTCACTTTAATTTTTTTTTCATTTGAAAAACCGACCATTTGGTTGAAAATTGATCTTTGTAAGTTTAAAATTTGACTATTTGAATATCGTTCTGTAAAAAAGCTATATTTTTGGTTAGAAATGTACTTGCAATGTCCACCATTATATTTTTTGTTCAGAATTCACCTCTTGATAAGAGCCTATGAGAGGGTATAGGACCTTATTAGAGAAGAGGGCGGGACTACTGGCTTGGAATGGGGGGGGGCTACAGGCTTGGAAAGATATATGGAAATACTGGCCTGGAATGAGATGGGGAGACTACGAGGGGGGGGGGGGTGAAAGAAGAGAAAGACAACCCGATTGCTGTAATTTTCCAGCAGGCGGCGGGAGGAAGCAAGAAGAGGCAATCCACTTGCTGTTGTTTACC
>CAKNWT010302239.1:0-15277 GCA_932066315.1 Andricus coriarius | reverse complement strand
GAAGCTGAATTGCAGACCAGCTGAAAATGGTAACGTCAAATTCCGAATGTGTCTTTATATATTGCTTTCCAAGCACTGACAAAAAATCGGTATTTTAAATAAAACTATTAAGAAAATAGAGGCTATTATCAAAACATAAAAATCGTTTGTTGGATAAACTTTACACGTAGCAGCTTTTTACGTCATTTGCTAAGTGTCGTCTGTGCACGTCTACATTTCAACGTGCGCAGATGTTACTTGGGTAACTGTGCACGTTTATGTTCATTATGTTGAAGTTCAGAAAATATTAAAAAGTTGTAGCTTGAGCCACACCGTAAAATGTTTCCTTTTAGCAAACAGATGAAGATATATTTCTTATTTAACAAACATTCGAGCCTACCGTTTCAGATATTTTCAACTATGTAATTTAAACAATATTTTGGCGAAAATCAAATCCTATCGGGTGGTAGCTCAGGCAGTAGCGCTTCTACTTCATGGCCTGAAGTTTGCGCGTTCGACTCTTGCTGGTAGCAATTTTTTCAAATTGCTTTTATTTCTTATTTATTAACCTGTTTATTAATATAATTTCTATCAATAATCTTTGATATTCTGCTAATAATAATTTTTTTATTACATTTTTTTTACGGAGAAACTGTCTTTTTTTAAGTTTATCATATTTTTCGCAAATAAGTTTTTCTGAAAATGTTATTAGTTTTTGTCATAATGCTTGTATATTTAAAATAATGTCAAAAAAAACATTAACAGTAAATAATTTTGTTTTGCAAAAAACATTAAAATTTTTTAAAAATCAGTATCTATGTGAAAAATGGCATTTAAATAATTATTATTTACAGAATTTCTTAAGATTATTCAACAACATTATATTTATAAACACATGCATACAATTTTAATTAACAATTCTAAAATTTCTTGCGCATATCAATGTTAAAGTTTTCCAAATAACAAAATCTAAAATCGGTCAAGAAGGTAAAAATCAATTAAATTCTATCAGCAGTTTGGGAGATATGGGGTTTTCAAAAAAGTCAGGTCTCAAGATGTGAAATCCTGAAACACCCTGAATTCTTCGATTCTGGTAAATTATTTTGAGGCTGTTTAGAACGATGTTCAAAAAAATGACTTGAAGTGGGAAGGAAGCCGGCTGACTGTGGGATGACATCTGAGTCTTGGCAGGAATTTAAAATTTGAATAAGAAATGCAGTTTGTTATTTTCTATTTATTTTTGTTTATTGATAGGTCCGAATGATTGGGAAATACGATAATATTACCCGCATTCCCAGAATCTAAAACGCCCTCAGAAAGGCAAGATACAATAAACAAGTTTGCTACTAGTAGATTATGATCCGGTGGTCCGACTCCAATGTATTTTTTTGCCTAGATATTTGCTGCGCCAACAGAGCCATCTTCAGTTGGACTCGAGAAAACATTCCCCCCTCTCAACCCGCAACCCAACCCGCGAAAATTTGAAATAGTTCTTTGTATTGTTTTCCTTCTGTTACAATATTATTAAATTATTTGCATTAAATTCATGAAGATTTATCAATAAAAGTAGGAAAAACAAACCTTCATGAGTTTACTATGAATGATTGAATAATATGGTAAAAGAAGGGAAACAATTCGAAGAACTGTTACAAATTTTCTCATCTTCCACATAAAAAGAAATTTGAGCACCACCAAGAGGGTAAAACTCTGTATTTACCAAAAACAGTTGAATTATCAACAAAAAGATCAATTCTCTACGAAAAATTAAATAATTGACATTTCAACAAAACAAAAAACGAATTTTCAGCAAAATAGTTAAACTTTCAGCAAAATAGTTAAATTTTGAAACAAAATAAAAATGAATTTTCAACGAAATAGTTGAACTTTTAACCAAATTTTTTAATTTTTAAAGTACAAAAAAGAATTTTTAACCAAAACGACTAATTTTGAACCAAGAAGATTAATTTTCTACCAAAAAATACTTCAACAATATAGTTGAATTTTCAACTTGAAAGGATAAATTTTCAGTAAAAAAATACTTCAACAAAATAGTTGAATTTTCAACCAGATGTGAATTTACAACTAAAATTATGAATCTGCAACCAAGAAAATAAATTTTTAACAAAGTAGGTCAAATTTTAATGAAAAAAATACAAATTTTCAACCCGAAAAACGAATTTTCAACAAAACGTTTGAATTTTTCAGACAAGAAAGAAAACATTTTTTTATCCAAATTGTTGAACTTTTAAGTCAAAAGACGATTTTTGTATAAAACAGTTGTATTTTCAATTTAAAAAAATCAATTTTCAGCCAAAAATGGAATAGTTCAATTGTTAATTAAAACCATTAATTTTCAACAAAAAAAGATACAATTTTAATTAAAATGATGAATTTTCAACAAGATCAAAAGAAAGTGGTTCAACCTTCACTCAAATAAATCAATTTTCTATAAAATTCTTAACTAAAAGTATAATCGTCAGGAGGTAACAGCTAAAAAAGATAAAGAAAAATAAAAGGCAAATAAATGACTAACAATAACATTATATTAGGATAGCCCCAAACTTCATTTTCAAAATTCCCGAACTTTACTCTGACCAATTTTTCGTTTTTAACATACAATCTTTTATACACTGCATAAAACAATTTTAAATTAAAAATAGAAAAATGTCTAATTTATTATTCTATACAGTTATTATAGAAATATTATTAAATTATTATATTATAGAAATTCCCTAACATTTGTGAGATTTTTTCAAAATCTCTGACTTTCCCTGGCCAATAAGATCCCCTGATGTTCTCTGACACACTGTACGAATAGTTTGGAATAACTCAGTAAAATGTTAACCAAGTCTAATTAATACAAACTCATTACTAGCGAAATTAAATTCTTTTTCAATATATAGCAAAAAATTATTGGATTTTTGTCTTTTTTCGTTCAGCAGAGAACAAGCTTAAAACCCCTACTTTTATTTAAGGAAATACAAATTCCAGGACCATGAGTAAAATTCCAGGACTTTTCCAGGTTTGTAAATAGTAAATTTTCTATCTCAAAATGCAACTTTTCCATTTTTTGTATTGAAACTTGGTAGTTTATTGAAAATTAGTACAAAAACTAATCTTTTTGCTTGAAATTTCTTCTTTTTTTTATTAAAACTGTGATTATTTAGTTGAAGATTAACTTTTTTGGTGGTAAATTAATAGTTAAGGGTTCAAAATGCAACTTTTTTATAACAAAAATCGTCTTTTGGCTTAAAAGTTCAACAATTCGGTTGACATTTTTTTTCTTTCTTGTCTGAAAAATTCAACCGTTTTGTAGAATATTTGTATTTTTTAATTACTTTGTTAAAAATTTATTTTCTTGGTTGCAGATTTATCATTATAGGTGAAAATTCAACTACTTTGTTGAAGTATTTTTCTACTCAAAATTTACCTTTTCAAGTTTAAAATACAACTATTTATTTGAAAAGTGTATGTATTTTGTTTAAAATTGGTATTTTTTATAGAAAATTAATCTGCTTGGGTCAAAGTTAGTCACATTGATTAAAAATGTATCTCTGTACTTTGAAAATTACAAAATTTGTTTAAAAATTTATCTATTTTCTTGAAAACTTGAGTATTTGGTTAAAAACTTATCCTTTTGCTTAAATATTAAACTGTTTTGTTGAAAAGTCGTCTATTTGGATAAGAAGTTCTTCCTTTTGGATTTAAAATTCAGTTTTTTTGTTAAGAACCAAACTGTCTTCTAACAAATTCAATTATTTCGTTGAAAATTGAACTGCTTTTGGTTGAAGTTTAATCTTTTTATTTAAAATTCCATTAATATTTGGTTGGGAAATCATCTTTTTAGGTTAAAACTTCCTCAATTTGCTTAGAAATGCAACTGTTTTGTTAAAAATTTAATTACTTCATTGAAAGTTAATCCTAAATTAGTTTGAAATTCGACCAGTCAAACTTCAATTTGTTTTTAAAGTTGGGAAAATATGTAACTTTGAAATATTTTCGATTTTACCTTTGTGATTTATTATCGTGGTAAAATGATTTTGGTGGCGTATGACAAATTTCGCATATGATACATTTTTTGGTTCCACATTTTTTAGTTCAATTTCTGCTATGTTTCGCGAAAATTATTTTTCTATAGTAAAGAAAGGTACCTGGAAAAATTAATTTTTTGTGATGGAAAACCTGGAAAAGTCATGAATTTTGTTGTGGAAGCGCTAGACACCCTGGTTGAACGAATACGGTGAATTTACGTGGATGTTTTCAACTGTAAACATGTCACAATTTATAAAATTATTCTATACTTACGAGTAAATCTTCTTAATTTTAGTTAAACTATTTCAACGAAACAAATTGTAACAATCGTGTAATCGCATAAACAATATTAAACAATGTACCTAGCAAGAAAAGCGACGTACAAAAACTGTGAGGTTAAGACAGAGCTCTTAGTTTCTCGAGTCCAACTGAAGATGGCTCTGTTGACGCAGCAAATATCTAGGAAAAAAAATACGTTGGAGTCGGACCACCGTGATTATGATTTGAATATCTGGAAGGATAAATGTAAAGTTTTCATTGGAAATTTTAAAATCTGCAAACCTTTGCAGATATTTTAAAATCATCGATCCTTATTTGCATAGATTTATTATTCTTAGATATTGAGGTAGTGCACTCAGATAGATTCAATGTACAAACTAATTGAAATTGAAATGATTGTATGGAGTGGACTTCAAACTTAGTAACAAACAATTTTTTGCAAGAAAAATTTGCAACAAATAAGCAAATATCTACCATACATTACCGGCATTTGCTTTTCACAAACTTTTTGAAACATGCGATGAGAAGTGGAAATTCAAGTTTTGAGAAGGAAATTGAAGGTACAGAATAATTTCATCTGGTCCAACATATTTGTATTTACAAAACATAAATTACTTTTCATACATTTTTGTTTTGTAATTATAAACTTTTGACCATATAAACTGTCCTTAGTACCTGTCATTTAATTTCCCCAACTTTCGGTTCGATATCTCATTTCGTGTAGACATGAGCTTGTTTAAAAAAAAGTTGGTAATGTAGGTATTTAGATTTAGATCGGACACATGGACTGAAAATGCTACATTTGCAAATAATGAAACCACTGTAAATTACAAGGGTTTTAAGCTGTACCATTTCAAATCACGTCAAGACAGGGTTTGTAAATAATTTAATAAATAAATTTTAGAAAATTTCAAAATTGAGGGTCCGGATGCAATAACTGGCGATACGCCTTGCTTTATATTCCTTGCCTCCCATTCCATTTAAAATGACGCGAAAAATTATCTGAAACTTAAATTAAAAAAAAACCACTCGAAAAAAATATGAGCATATAGAGCTCAATGAAGAGCACAATTTTTGTGTAGACAATTTTTTTGTCCGATTTCAACTTTGTGAAAAATAAAATATAAACTACGAATTTCGACTCGAATTCGATTCGTGCATAAAAAAGTTAATTGTTTAACAATATGTCGATGTTTGTCAATAACTATTAGATACCATGCTTTTTCACGTTTAACGGAAAAAAGTTTCGAGGGAATTTTCGAGTTCCAACCACTTTCCGCGGACAAGTTCTTTGCCTATTGTATAATAATATTCAATTACAAATAGAGTTAGATCGGTTTTCTCGTTTTTTCAGTTTTTCCGACAAAGAGTTCCGAGCTTTTTGGAAATTTTCAAATCGATTCGTTGAAAAGTGGCGGAAATTAAACTTTAAAGCTCCTGCGATACTTTTTGTCGGCGAAACTGAAAAAACGGATTACCAATAATATTTGCCCAACTTACGATAACTTATTTCTTAAAAAGTAGTTGAATTTGGGGAAGTTTTTTTTCTTCAGTTTTTTATCCTTATTATTAAAAATAATGAACTGTTGAAAAAACAGCAAATAGAAAAAAGTTCCATCTCGTCATTTTCTATAATCCCATATTTGAAAAAAAAATTAATTTGTTGACTTTTAAGATTTCCGTCCAACGACTCGTTTGGACAATACTTTTACCCGATCTCGAACGCTGGACAAGTTTTTCGATCCAGACCCTCAATTACTGTGGGTTTTTAATTTATTTTTGCTCAGAAAACACAAACACAGGATATCGAACAAAACTTAAAAACATTAGTTGAAACTAAAAAAATAAGGCGCTAGTTTTAAGCTTTTTTTGCCTGTCCGTCCTCGACCTCTGTCTGTTCTTTTTGCTCTCGCAAACGCTAATGCCCCAGATGGAAGACGATCGAGTTTCTTGCGTGCTCACTTCAACCTACGCTGGCTCGCTAATTTTTCACTTAAAAAATCTGAAACTTTCAAAAAAACTTCTTTCGTTTTAATTTGAGCTTCTTGTCCGTAATGTAATGGAATCCATTTTTAAAACATTGTGTTAACGCAATCCTAGTCCATGCGCGTGTAATTAGAAATATTGAAGAAATTAGGTGATGTTAAATCCTTCTTATGTTTAACGTATGGGAATATATTAGATGAAAGTGGATAAATACAAATAAATAGTAATAATAATAAATTGATATAACGAGACAATAGAAGCTCTAAAAAATTGATCCAATCCTTCGTTGTAATTGGAGCTTCATGTCCGTAATGTAATAGAATCCATTTTTAAAACATGAATGTGGAAAGTTTAATCGGTGAGAATAGTTCAAGCCTTAAAGGAATCGAGTAGGACATTCAATCGTCATTTTCGCAGAACCATGAAGTCCTAGGTTAATTTACAGTTCGGATTTGGAATCAGCATGAAAAATTCCATTCGAAAAAATTTGTTTCGGATAAAGTGTTGCATCCAAGCACTTGTGGTAATCGATAATCTAAAATTTTCTCAAAAAATGTCAACTTTAACCTTGACGTTCAAGGTTAAAGGTATTTCCCCCCTTCTCTCTATTTTTCCTATATTCTGTAGGTTCTAATCTATAATTTAAAAAAACTCCATTGCTCTAGGTGATTCCTATCAAAGTTTCTACGATTTTGAAACGAAAAAATTCGTTTGTTTCCACTGTGTAGCGTATCCTAACTCTCATGCGGCAATTAATATAGTGCATACGTTTCCCTATTCAATCGTTCTGATTCATAATAATATCACATACGATTTAAAATATACCCAATTTATTTCTTCTTACAGAATTAAGTTCACAGACAACTTTAAACGAATTATTTCCTGAAGCCGAGAGTCATGGTTTACCTCGTCTCAGTAGATTTAGGTATATACCAATTCTACAGTTGATTGATCTACGAAGAATCGTTGATGGCGTAGTAACTGAATTCGATATAACGTCTCTGTTGTACGCAAGGAATCATGTCATCATTGGATGGATGTGCAACAGTGTGATCAAACCTCTATCTAATTTATCTGGTCAAACTAATCATGTATTTGACATAACTATCAACAATTTTGTAATACTGGACTCTCACGAACTTCAGCGATTGGGTGTTGGTAGTCCTTTGTCACTTGTTATCGCAAATGACAACGCGGATGCTCTACGTAGAGGAAAGCCTTTAGTAAACGTTTACACAATCGATCAACCAAACCATCTGCAAGCAATCCTTCAACAGAACCGTCAAAGAAGCGTTGAAGTTCACATTCAAGCATTTCGTATGTACGAGGATTATTTAAGAAGACACGGATACAATTAATTCAATGAAAGAAAATGTAAAAACAAAACATACTATAATTTTTATTCTACTGCAGATCAAACATAATATGTTTCGGAATTTTATATTGTAAATTTTTTATGTCTTACGGTCCACATAAAAACTAAATAAGAAATGAGCAAAAAACATCTTTCCAACTCAGAATTTATTAATTAAAAAATTCCTTTCTCCATCCTTTACGTACGTTTCGATACAATTGCGTACCTTTTTCAAACGGGTTTTAAAACCTAAATACAATAATATTTCAAGTAAGCAATATTAAACAGGAAAAATTATAAATAAAAAGAATAATTAATATAAATTTGTACCTGAGATAAGATTAATTTCGAGGAGTAAAACAAACATCAAAAAGGATCACAGAAACCAATGTCAATTTTGAAGAATTCAAGTCAAAATTTGAGTCAAAGAATCAGAAAAAATTAAAATTGTTATAAAAGTCTCCGAAAAATTAAAAGGACTTCACTTACCTTAAAAACTGTATCTTAAAAATACAGAAAAAGAGATCTTTATAATGGTTAGGAAAGACGAACAAAAATTGATAATATGGAGATACAATACGACAGTATACGTAATTAGCGTTTACATAGATGAGTTTTCATTGAAACTACAATATTACCAAGTATTCCAAGTATTCAACTAAGTATTCAATTTTATTTAAATACTTTTTTATACGAATTTAGATGTACAGAATAAGTAAAGAAAAAAAATAGTATGACTGCATAATTCCGAATAACAAAATTCTCAAAAAAATGTGCGAACTATATAAAAAATGTGCGAACTTATTTCTGTTCTCACAGAAAAAACTGGGAGTAAGCTGCGTTGTAGGTAATGTGCGAAGTGGAGTAACATCCAGTAGGGTAACTGCGACTAGAGTAAGCTCACCGAGTCAACTCAAAGATTTTTACGACAGACTGCGCTAGAGGCGGCATGTTACAGCCTGTATGTAGGGACTAAGTACAGCACCGGCTAACCCTGCTGGAAGTAAAAAGATAGAGATCCTATCCTTTTGAATCATTTTGAATCTTTATGATCGAAATAGATAGAGAAAATGTATCCCATTCTATCTCCTTTTCTTTATCTTCTTTCATCCTTCATCTATCCACATCAATCTTTCTCTATCTCATCCTATCCTGATTCTATCAACGTCAATATTTTTCGATCACTCTATCAATATCACTCTATCAATATGCAGTAGAACTCGTCTAATCGGGACGGACCGGGGCTCCACTTTCGATCAGGCAGTTCGCAGAAACAAATCTTAGCTACACCTCCTGGCAGTCACGTATCTTTAATGTTCAGGGCTTTAATCTTTGACCGGCCGTTACAGGCCGTTACATTTTTGTACCTATAGCACTGACGTCCATCCGGTGGCGTCTGCAGTGACTCTGTGCGCATGCGCCTACCTATAATGGCTAGAGGAGATGTTTAAGAGTGGGGACTACAGCCCTCCGAGGATTTCGATGCGACGAGTCCCGATTCGACAGGTCCTACTGTATTTCTATCTATTTTTCAGTCTAAATTCAAGCCACGGTATCTTTCTGGTGCGTGGTCAATGAAATTAGAATAGAAAATGATAAGAGTACTCAATTGCGGAAGATAGAAAAAGAGATAGACAGGGAATAAAATTTATATTAAAGGGATAGAATGAAGTAAAGAAAAGTATAAGCGTCTTTGGTTACAGAAGATAGAGGTAGAGATGTAAAGTTTGAAATTCGTAATAGATAGATATACTTAGGGATAGAAAAAGATAAGAGTCCTCGATTACAAAAGGAGGAGTAAGAGATAGAAAATTATTAGGGTTAGGGATAGGAAAATATAGCGGTTCAGGGATGCAAAGTGACACACTGAATGATAAAAGGAGAGACACAATAATTATATCTCTTCCTATCGCCCAATTTCTATCTTTCTCAATCTTTCCACTTCCAGCAGAGCAAAATCTTCAAGTTGACGTGGATAGATAAAGGACAGGGCGAGATAGAGAAGAGAGGATTGAAAATGATAGACGTAAGTTTAGATAAACGACGAGATATAAAAGGATAGACGTTGCTAGATGTAATATAGGATGATACAGAGAAGAGGAGATTAAAAAACAATAAACAGGAATTTAGATTAACAGACATAGAAAAACTTTGACTTAAATAGATACAGGGTAAGCTGAGACAGAGAATATAGGATGGATAACGATAGACGTGAATTTATACTGAAAAATAGATAGAAAATTATATACATGAGATAGGGAAGATGGGATTAAAAAAGATAGATGGGAATTTATATTGACAGAGAAATAGTAAACATTGACGAGTATAGATAAAGGACAAGATGAGATCAAATAAGAGGGGATTGAAAAAGATTGACGCAACTTTAGATTGAGAGAGATATAGAAAAAGATTGAAGTAGATAGATGCAGGATAGGGTGAGATGGAGAAGAGGGGATTGAAAAAGATACACGTGCATTTAGATCGAAAAATGGATAGAAAAAGATTGAAGTTGATAGATGTATCGTACAATGAGGTAGGGAAGAGGAGTTTGTAAAAGATAGATGGAAATTGAGATTAATTCAGCGATATAATAATATTGACTTGGATAGATAAAGGATAGGACGAGATAGGGAAAAAAAGATTGGAAGAGAATTACGTGAATTCATATCGAAAAATAAATAGAAAAAGATATACGTTGATAGATGTATGATACAATGAGATACTGGCGAGGAGATTGAAAAAGATAGATGGAAATTTAGATTGATTCAGGGATGGAAAATACTGAGGTGGATAGATGAAGGATAGGATAAGATAGAGAAGAGGGTATTGGAAAATATAGACGTGAATTCATACTTTTTTTTTTTTCAACACACATTAGGGGGGGGGGCGGCAAAATAAAACGAAGGCCGCTTTTCGGTACAAATTTCAGGCGGCGTCGGAAAAAATTTAAAGAGAATGAAAATATGAAACAATGATATGTTATCGAATCTGAAAGCGCTAATAAATCCTATTCTAATATTGAATACTTGGCTCACAAGAAGGAACAAATGGGAAATACGGAAAAATTAAATGTATTTCCAGTTAAAAACTGTTTGAGCCTGTAGCGATGCGAAAAGTGTGCTTGCGATACCCTTCAGGAATAGAATTGCCCTATTATTCGGGCCGACAAATTAAGTAATATTTCCGGCCCGCATGGAAGGAATTATAATCTGTCTATCTAAAGCTCGGACTGAATTCTTCCCTTTCGGTAGAATTACAAAAATAATTTAAAAAATGATTAGAAGCAAGCACTATAATCGTTCCAATTTATTTCCCCGATTGTATGCCTTATACCACGACATAAATGAGTGTTACGCCTACACATTAGAGAAAGAATAAGAAATAAATTACTTTTACTTTTTTTTTGTGCGAGACAGCGAATTAGGAATTTTGGTCATGCTGGCGCAAGAGAAGGCTATCGGGCCAAATCCTGGGTGGCAAGGTTGGCCTCGTTAATCAATTGATCCCCAAATGCGGCGCTGATTTTACGTTCTGCCAGTAATTGCCTAATCTTAAGGACACCACCTCGACGCCGCCGAGAAGCTTTACTACGGGCTCCAACTGAAGAAAAAAAAAACAAAATAATCTTTCAATAAACTGAATATTCAAAATACAACCCAACAAAAATAAATCGAAATCCTTTTTCGTGACCTGACACGCAGCGGCGTTCCGAAGAAGCAAAGCAAAGAAAAAAAAGGGTTACTCACTTGAAAACGAAAAGCATATGCCTCAAAGGGCAGAGCATAAAAAAAGAAGTGGTTCTGGTGGCAAGAAGGGCTTAACCAGTGGACCTGAATTATGCCAAGCATTACATTTTTGCTGCGAGGAAACCAGCCGTTCCAGTCAGGCTGGAAGATTGCAAGTTGATCGCCACGAGAGGACCAGACGATCCAGTGAAGCTGGAAGATGTCCTCTTAACTACAAGTCCGGAGTCTTTCTCCGTCTCGTGTTCTTCCTGCGTCACCGCTATTGTTCTTTTCCTGTGGGTTATCTCGCTTTCGAAGATCTTCTCGTCCATATCCTCTGAGGCTAGGGAGATATCTGGTGTCGTCTCTCTTGTTCGGATCATCTTAATATTGATGCGCCAGTATTTAGGACTATTAGTCCTCTTCTGACAGCCATCTCCATTATGCGTTTCCCTTTAGAGTCCGATTTTGGCAATCGCCACTCAAACACTTTCGCGTTAAAGTCGCCGCTTATCAAAATTCCGCCCTCTATATTTCGGATGCCTCCCTCTAAACTCTCCAGCTTAGCCTGACAGTCCGCGATTGACTCGTTTGGAGTGAGGTAGACGCTGACGATAGTGATCCGCTTGCTCGTTATGCAGACAACCCTTCACCAGAGTAATGATCGTGGACTCGTTTTTCCGTCGCGTTTGGCACCTATATTGCAGCTGTGCCAAGGGCGTTCTTATACCAGTTCGGACTCTTCTTGTCCTGGTATTACTCACTTGAGATTAGCACATCGTTCTACTGTTCATATTTGATGAGATTTTGCAGGTCCTCAGCTATTCAGCTTCGATGTAAGTTGCTCAGCAGCAGTTGCAGCATGTTCGGCGGTGCCTTTTGCTCGATATAGAGCATCTCTGAAGGCTTGGCATTTACCTGACTACGGGATATGCTTTAGTTGATCCGTAGACAGCTTCACCTCTGTGCAAAGAACGCACTGCACCTCAGAGTTGCAGCTTGCGCCCTTGTGTCCATTCGTGCCGCACTTAAAGCACGCACGTGTCCTGTCCGAACCCTTACAGTTCCTGGAACGATGCCCGTAGCATGTTGCAGCATCGCTCCAGTTTATCCACCCTACCTTCATACGTTCCGTCTGGAGCAGCGCGTTCGCCGCTTGTCCGCTTATCTCTGCCATGGCAAAAGATTGGCCTCTCCTCCTAGACTGGCTGACGTAGACCTTTGCTCTGCGAGCTCCTTTAGGTCTCGTTTCAGGTCCGCCTCGACTTCTTCGTGGGTGGTGTAGCCGTTCAGGTCTCTGATCTCGAAAGATGTTTTTGGGACCATATTCTGGACTGAGCCGTTTCTTTAAGAACGTTTTTGAGGGCTTCTGAAAACTTGCTGCTGTCCTTAGTGTCGCGTCCAAGTTCGAGCAACACACATCCGGTTCTTGTCTGATGGATCAAAGGAATAACCGTGTCCATATCCTCTAGTGTGATAATTTTTCCGTATGTCTCCTAAAACCTGTGCGTACGTTTTCATTTACAACGGTTTACTGAGCACAGCCTCCGATCTGACTCTACCAGTCTTCTTCTTTCTTCTTAGCTGCTTTTTTGCCTGCCCCTCAGCATGTTTCGATTGTGCATTTAGTCCCTCCACGGGACTAAAGGCTGATCTTTTATTGCTCGCGCGTCTCGACGTGCTCAGACTTCTTTCTGCCTCTCTCCCTGCCAGGCTCAAGATGCTCGCTTTAGCTTTTCTGGTCTTCTCCCTTTTCTGCTGGATGACCTCTATAGCTTCTTTTACTCTCGGAACTCCGCCTTTTATGTTTGTATTGACATTATTTTGCCTATCCCCAGCTTGAGCCATGCCATTCAGTGTGGCCAGTATCTCACTCAAGCGCATCAAGCATGGAGGGGCCGGCCGCAATAGCTGGGAACGGGTATACTCTCGGAACTTAGTCATACCCCAGTTCCCTGGGGCTCAGCTAAATATATTGATATATATTAGATATGTTGATATATTGAATGTGTATCCCTATCTGATCGTTCTGATTCTTGTAAGTACATTTTACGCTTAAAAATATATCTAGTTATATTTTTTCTTGCAGAATGAAGTGCACAGACAACTTTAAAGGAATTATTTCGTGAATCCTATGGTGAGGTCTGACCTCCTCTCAAGAGATTCAGGTATGAACCTGATGAACAGTTAAATTATTTACGAAACATTGTCAAGGATAGGGTAACTGCATTTGATGAAATATCAACTTTCCTCGCAAGGGATCGTGTTATCGTTGGATGGATGTGAAAAATTTGATTAAACTTCTATCTACTTTTTCTGGCCGAAATAATATTGTATTTGACAAACTTGCGAACAATATTGTAATACTGAAACCTTCCGAATTTTGGCGACTGGGTGTTGGCCGTTGTTTGTTAGATGTTTTTGCAGAAAAAACAATGAAGCTGTGAATAGAGCAAGCCATCAAACAAATGCTCAAGCATTTCACATTTACGAAGATTATTTGAGAAGACACGGCTACAATAAAATGTAAAAATAAAATAAAATATCGTTTATGATCCTAACTAAAATCAAAACGTTACAGTCACTTGAAATTACCTGAAATACTCATTGTATTTTGGTTTGGTGTAGCAACAAACAGTATCTTTAATTGTTATAAATAAATCATAAATAACAATGAATATCAATTTTTATAATTTTTGATTAAGATTACTTGGATTGAAAAATTCTGTTGCTGAAAGAGTTTTCTTGTTAACTAAATTTTTATACAATCATAATTATAATTCTGTTCAAGCAAGACTCGTATTCAATTTGAACTAGAGAGTATTAATTGAAAGCGTCTAGAAATACCACCTAATTCGACTTAGGTTTTGGCATAGAATTGCGAAAAAAACTTTTCGAAATGCGTTCTTACAAACCAGAATACATTTTAAAAACATTGATTGTTCACAATATGATGATAGAGTCTCGGAAATATAAAATAAAAGCATAACATGAAAAATTTAGACTATGTAACAATTTTACTAAATAACAATATTAGAATCGACCTTTCTCCCTTCCCTATTTTGAATTTTTTTATTACTTTACAATACTTCATATCGGTGGCGACGAAGATTTTTCGGGCGGGTTTCACTAGACGCAGCATGCTACAGCCAGTAACGTGCTGCATATAGCAGAGCCCCCAGAGGAATCTTTGTTTCGCCACGGTCAGTTTACCACAGGCACAGTTACCCTGCTGGTTGTTACCCCTCTTCGCCCATTTTCTCAAATCGAAGGGTACAGCTGTGCACGAGCCAATCTGTGCACGTCTACATTTCGACATGCACAGTTGGGAGTCTCCCAGCTGTGCACGTTAACCGTTGCTGGGGTACCATCTGTGCACGTCGACCTTTCGATGTGCACAGTTGGGAGTGTCCAAACAGTGCACGTCTCAAATAATACGATCAGATTTTAAAGTTGCAAGTCCATATGCACGGTTGGGATACTCCCAACTGTGCACGTGCACAGATAGGGGACTCCCAACTGTGCACGTTGAAATTCGCGAGGGGTACAACTGTGCACGGAGCAACTGTGCACATCGAGGGCCGGGGGTACAATTGTGCAAGTTGTTGATCACTGGTCCAACTGTGCACGTGCACAGATGGGACACTCCTAACTGTGCACGTGCACAGATGAGAGACTCTCAACTGTGCACGTCGAAATTTAGACGTGGACGGATGGTACCCTAGCAACAGTTTACGTGCACAGATGGGAGACTCCCAACTGTGCACGTGTAATTAATACCATTCTTTTTTCACTCAGAAGTCCACGTGCACAGATGGGAGACTCCCAACTGTACACGTGCACAGAAGGGCCTCATTACATGTTCATGGCGCACTTTCTTGAAATTATTAAATGTGTAAATCAATTTTTCATCATTTTTTAA